>PVKM010006723.1:32080-43508 GCA_004027735.1 Carollia perspicillata
AAGGAGAGAATCATAAAAGCAGAAAGAGAAAAGGAGACAGTTACCTACAAAGGAGTGCCCATAAGAGTGTCAGCTGATTTCTCAAAAGAAACCTTGTAAGCAAGAAGGGGCTGGAAAGAAGTATTCCAAGTCATGAAAGGCAAGGACCTACATCCAAGATTACTCTGTCTAGCAAAACTATCATTTAGAATGGAAGGGCAGATAAAGTGCTTCCCAGATAAGGTCAAGTTAAAGGAGTTCATCATCACCAAACCCTTACTATATGAAATGTTAAAGGGACTTATCTAAGGAAAAGAAGATAAAAAATATGAACAGTAAAATGACACCAAACTCACAGTTATTAACAAATAAACCAAAACCAAAAACAAACTAAGCAAACAACTAGAATGGGAAGAGAATCAGAGAAATGGAGATCATGGAAAGGTATCAGCAGAAGAGTGGGAGGGGGAAAGAGAGGGAAAAGGTACAGAGAATAAGTAACATAAATGGTAGGTACAAAATAGACAGGGGGAGGTTAATAGTATAGAAAATGTAGAAGCCAAAGAACTTGACCCATGGACATGAACTAAAGGGGGAGAATGTGGGTGGGAGGGGTGTGCAGGGCAGAGGGGAATAAAAGTGGGGAAATGGGAGAACTGTAATAGCATAATCAATAAAATAAAATACAAAAATGCATTTAATACACCTAACCTACTGGAAATCATAGCTTAGCCCAGTCTACTTTCATTGTGTGTGCTCAGAGCTACAACTGGTTAAAATCATCCAATATGTGCACACACTGTAGAGCGTCTGTTGTTTATTCTTGTGACCGTGTGCCTGACTGGGAGCTGTGGCTCAGTGCAGCTACACAGCATCGTGAGAGAGTATCACACACAGCTAGCCTGGGAGAAGATAAAAATTCAGAGTACGGCTTCTGCTGAATACATATCACTTTGGCACTATCATAAAGTGGAAAAATCACTAAGTCATGCCATCATAAGTTGGGGACTGTATATACTATATATTGGTGGTTCCTAAATTCCTATGCACATTAGCAATGCCCAAGGAACATAAATGGTGATACTGGTGTCCTACCTACTCCTGGTGATTGCAGTCTAATTGGTCTGGGGTGTGGCCTGGGCTTTGGAAATCTAAAAGATCCCCACACCAGATGATGGTTATGTGCAGACATGTTTGGGGACCTTTGCCATAATATCGTCTCTTCAGTTCCACTGCCTGGACGATTGCAGTAACTCCTAACTACTTGTTCCATTTTTCACTCTTTTCCTCTATCATCTTCTTTATACACAGTAGCTAGAGTGATCTTTTAAAAATGTAGGTCATATCAAGTCAACTCCCTATTTAAAACACCCCAGTGGCTTTTCACTGAAGTTAGAGTCAAATCCAAACCCTTGATTGAGCCTTCAAGAGCCTACAGAACCCAGTTCCTTTGTTCCCCTCTGACTGCACCTCCTTCCACTTTCTTTTGTTCATGCTGTGCTGCAGCTGCCCGGGCCTCCTTTTTGGGTTCTCTAACACGTTGAGCTTATTCCCCTTTCTGAGTTTTTGTATTCGCTGTTCCTTCTGCCTGAAGCCTCTTCATCCAAATTTTTGCAATGCTGGCTTCCTTGTCATTCAGTTCCCATATTTAATGTCATTTCCTCAGGGAAGACGTCTATAAAATAGTGTCTTCCACTCCAATCATTTCCTCCCATATTTTCAATTTTTATTTTTCTTTAGAGACCTGAGTCAATATATTGTCCAACTTTGTAGGTGTGTATGTGTGCACACGCATGCATGTTTCTCTCTCTGCTAGGTCAGAAGCTTGATGAAAGTGTAACCCTCACTTCTTTTGTTTGCCCCTATAATGCCAGTATTTGGAACAGCTTCTGGACTGTGTTATTATTTATTTAGTATATGTCGACTCTCTGACTATTTGAATGACCAAGTACATTATCCATAAAATAGGGGTATTAGCAAAAGATGGTTTTGTCCAGGAATGTGTATCATTCAAGATCTGGTGGTAAGACTTGGTGCTCCTAGTCATCAATAAAATGGCAAGTTAAGACATAGAAGAGAAATTTTATTTATATACTTTCTTTTCACTTACTTCTTTCAGGAAATGTCTGTAAACCCTTTATGGACCTCACGTTTGAAAATGGGTAGTAAACACAGTACTAGAAAGAAGTAGGAAGTATTAGCCAGTATAATATACTTTAGGCTGACATAAGAAACAACAGCAAATTTTTTCAGTGATTTAACACAACAAAAAGGTTTATTTCTTACTCATGTGAAGTCTGTTGTGGGGCTGGGCAACTCCCCGGGAGGCCGTCCTCCTTCAGGTGAGGGCTCAGCGTTCCGTACTGCTTAGCTCTCTCAAGAACACATGGTCACAAAGCAGAGGACAATTACACACCAGTTCTTCAGTTCTTTTATTCACATTCACTAGCCAAAACAAGTCACATGATATTCCCAGAGAAAGAGAACCGTAAATCTTGGTGAGTAGGCATGGTTTACCTCAGCAGGTAGTAGTCAATGTGAGGCAAAGAAAGAAACAACTAGGAAGCATTTTTTAATGTATGAGTGTGGTGAAGGGCTAGAGTCTTTACTTCTGATCAAGTCAACATTAGGACTGTCATTGTGAACCTGGATTGTGGAAACCAGATGAACATAAAAAGCACAAGAAGCTCTAGCAGAAATCATTTGATTTGAGAGATTGTCCTATACATTTCTCAATTACTTCTCATAGTCTTTAGGCACTAAGTATTAAGAAGCATTAAGATACTAAGAATCAAGGCACTAAGATTTTTAAATGCTCTGCCCTTAGGAGATCCAGTATGTCAGCCTTCGTGATGGGAAGACAGTTGAAGCCTCCTTACTTAGAAATCCATTTTGTATGCACTGGGCTATTGTCTCAACTTTTCCACATAGGGTATATTATGTGCAACAGAAAAGCGAACCAAATGGGCTCTTACCAGACCTCTCAGAAAAGTCCCAGACCTTTGTGGCCTGAAAATTGAGTTATTACAATGTTTTTTATCAGGGTCTCCCTTGATCCATCAGCTGTCATTCAGGGTGCAGTTTAACAATCTCCCGATTGGTGACTCATACAGAGGTTGTTACATCTGTGTTTGAAGACTGCACTTACTGTCATCTTGCTCCATGTTCAATTCAACTCAATAACTTTGATCTTTCCATGCACTCAAACAATTGTACAGGCTACTTTCTTCCTAGGGTTCTACTTAAATGTTGAAATAAACAAAGGACCTTTTGCTAACAAATGTCAACCTGGGAACTTTAGAGTATACTTTAATTCACACAGACAGCTTTGGAATCATGATTTTCAAAAAGAGGCCCTCATTTTCTGACCAATTCTCCTGGCTCAGTGCAAATTTCTCTGCTCTCTTTCCTGGCATATGACAATATCAGACATTTTTCACCTGGAAACTTACCTTAAAGATATAGACGAAAGAAAAGAAAAGAATGACGGTGATGATTTTGAGATTATAAGCTACCCTTTGGTGGCATTAGCATTTGTGGTCAAAGGAATTAATGCAGCCATTTAGTCAACGCTATGTGAGAAGAAGCATTGTTTCCAGCGTCCACCTCTGCCCCAGGAACATGTCCCTCATCTGGCAAGACGTGCTCCACTGAGTCACCCAATACTTGTAGTGTAAGCATAAAAGACTAGATTGAGCCATGAGGTTGAGAACATTATTCTGTTGTACTTCAATACCTACCTGGATGTTTCACAGACACATCAAATGCTGCAGGATGCTTCTCCTCTGCATATCCTATAAATTTCCTGTCTCCCATTGCAGTGAATTGTGTTTCATTCATCTGAGTATCCTTTGCATCTAACACATTTTTCCATATATGCTTATGAAATGAATGAAGGCAGATTTTTATGACATAAAAATTCCTTGATATGCATAAGTATTTACTTTGGGGATATTAATCATGTTGTTATCGTCACATGCAGACTGGTAGAGCAAAGCGATCTAAAGTTACTTTCCTTAATTTTTTTCTCAGCAGCCTCCTGACTCAAGTTTACATGCAATGGTTCGAGTGTATCTGTAAATGCACAGTGTGCATGTATTCCTGTAATTTATTTATAGCTTCCTACTCATGAGATCAACTTTGTTTTCCTTACAGAATAAATAAAAATCTCACACTGGTGTTGTGTGGTGTCGAACATAGTGAGTATAGGCACCTTGTACATCTCTTCCTGCTAGATGGTATATTTTGAAATATTTTTAAAAATAGATATATTTATAAATATACATAAATGTATACTCTTTAAAGTCCAGTTTTTGTGTGTATATTTACATATTTACGATGCACCTTATTTCAGAAAGATTATAAGGTTACTGTATAAGGTATGTGTGTATATTATAATGTTCAATGAAAAATGAACATTTGAGAAAATCAAAGCAATAGAAAATAAGGGTAGTTAGAGAAAAATAAAAGGAGGCTAGGGCACACAAATGTTAGTGACAAGGTCCTACTTAATTGCTTCAAGCTCTCCAATAAGCAATGTATGAGCTGGAACTCAATGTTCCTATTCTTTGTAAGGTGAAACTAGGCACTTGGGTGTGGCCCAACTATTTTGGTACTGAAGCCCAAAAGAAATTTGTCACCTAGGTCCTCATAGATGTGATACTATGTAACTAATTTGACAATATCTTCAACAACATCCTTTTAGGAAATACAATGAGCTTCATAGGACTGCTTCTGATAATGTCCCTCAGTATAGGCTGATGACATTGAAGTCAATGTAAAAGCAATTCTACAGAGGACTAATTTGATGAGGTCCAGGGACACAGCACTCTGCCATCTAGCTTATCTCAAGATAGATTTTTAAAGGGTCAGAGTCATGGGTAGACATCAGTGTACCTCCATAAATTATTTCTTCAATTAGGCTTTGGCTAACTGTGGGTGACACTGAGTTCAAGGTAATGCTGTTATTGATAGGGGGATGCCCTAGGAGCCATGAACTCCTGAGGTCTCAGGAAACGTCATGGAGTCTAATCACATTCAGAGATTCTAGGAAACCTACTGGCTATGGGATGTCCTTCAACATGAAGTAAAAGCCAACAATACCTCTAAATTGTTTACATAAAAAAATTCAAAACAGTATCCACCAGAAAACTTTTAGATTTTTTTATTGTTTAGGGACACATATAAATCTTAAATATACCCCTGAAAATCAAAGAGTGTTAATGAAAAAGTAAATATCTAAATAAAAACTTGCTTTAAGTAAGTGATAACATTTTACTAATTCTGAGATGGAAATTACAGACGAATGAAAGACGAATTCAGTATCCATAGATTCAGAATATAACCCCAAAGATGCATAAGCAATTAATCTAAGCAATGACCCAGGAAGAAATGTATTCTACCATTTTCAGTAAACGTGCAGCATTTAGGACTTCCAGAGCAGTTTACACGCGCGCGAGTAATGGAGAAAAGAGTCCTGGGGTGTGTAGCAGTGGTGTTCAGATGGTTACATAAAGAATGCAGCAAGTGTGTCCTGCCCATTTTGTAAGTGGCTGACAGGGGAAGCAGAAAGAGCAGATCGATAGGGTCCATGACAATGGGGAGAGCAATGGTGTCATTTATACTGGTCTTGCTGAATCTACACAAAGCTCTTCCTCAGTACTTAGGGTTTAACTATCTGTCAGATGGCACCACAGCAGGCTAATGTGGTGGCATGTTCTGAAGGCATTAATTTGTTTTTCCCCCCTGCTAAATAGTGGGAAAAAGTGGATTTTAGTAATTAATAGGCACTTACCCTTCTTTCGTCATATTGTCAGCTTCAGTTGGTTTCTGTCTTGCCATTAACATGTCTAATGCATATGTCAAGTGGAAGCCTGACATGCTAGTGACAAACAGAATATTATGTGAAGGCGGCAATGTGTTAAAACAATCGAGCGAACAAGCACTAAAGTTTGCTGCTCAGGCCATATGTTGCAGTGTTTAATTTCCCGTAGTGGAGAAACATGGTTGTCAGAGAAAAAGATGATGAATACATTTACTCTGGGCAACTTATTACAATGAAGAATGACTTTCCAGAGGAAGCGAACAGAAGAATTAGGCTTGCATGGAGAGCATATGGGAGGCATTCAGACATGGGCAAGGAGAGCAGGACCGTGTGCTTTCAAATGAAAGACATTTAATCAATGCATGTGGCTGGTGTTGACATATGGAAGTGAGAAATGGGTTTTGATTTGGAAGACAGGAAGAAGGTTAACGGTAGTACAGGTGGTTACAGAATGATTGATACTTTGAGTAACTAACAGGGAAAGAATACGTAACTCTTTCAGTTGGGCAACAGACTCCAGAAAACAATGTGATTTAGAAAAACACAGAACGTGAAATGATCCGGGGCAGGTTACCTGGCTATAAGGAGAGATGACAGACAGAACAGGCTGACGATCGAATGGTACTTAAAGGGGTGCACTGGGGAAGGAGCAGTCAGCAGAGGCCAAGGGCTGTAATGAGGCAAATCAGAAGTGGTTTAGGCTGGGGGTGAACCCCATCCACACCCGGGGAAAATGAAGGCTAACAGTCTTCCTGGGCTTACGTTGGTACAACTTTGATTTGCTCACCTACGCCTTGGAGCATCAGAATCCTACTTAAAGCTGGAGAAAGCTGTCATCGGCTGATATCAATGTCTTGCTGTGGAGGCATGAAATGCAAACTAAATACTGTTGTGTATTTTGTCCCCACAATAAGGATTTCTTGATGGGCCGGTGTAGTCCTTTTCCTTTCTCGGTTCCAGAAATTTATGGGAGAGTCTTAAAGTACCTTTATCGAAGGGGCATTTAATTCCATCCTACCAGAAGTGAAAGGTTAGCTCATGAACTCAGCGAAGCAACACTTGGTATTTAATTCCTGTTTTCTCCATTTGTTTTCTCTTACTTGGTTAGGGAGATGGCCTCGAAGAGATGGTTTCAGGAGAGGTGATTTTGATCACTGATGATTATTGAAAAGGATATGTAATGACCAGATCCTACTCAAACTACCATGAATACCTACACCCAGACCAGAAATATTGTGTTCACAAAAGCATATAAATCAGTGCCTCATAATGGTTCATGTAAACTGTGATTAGAGTAATGGGTTTAACAGTCAAAGCCAGTGCATTGTTATTTTTTTAACTGAAAGTCCTCACTAGATACTTGAAGTGTTGATCTAGCTAACAAAACATTCATTTCTTAGAAACTTATACTTCTCATGGGTCAAAGGAGTGAGAAGTCTTTAAGATGTTTCAAGAATGAGACATTAAAATAAATGCTGAACATAGCTGCTGCTTTAACACTAGTCTTGAGCCAGTGGGGGAAGGTGTGAGAGGTGTGGGGCACAGTCAGGGACAATCGAAAAATGGAAGGTGGGGATTTTGAAATTTTGGTAGTTACCTGCAAGTCATCTTGTGGCCCACCTGATTTTATATTTTGTCTGTTTAGCTCTTTAGTCCTTAGATTTCTCTGAAGATTCAGCTTTAGCCAAGGAGAGCAGATGGTATTGATTAGCTTCTGAAAGTGACTCTAAATTGATCTAACATAAATTACCCTTGAAACCAAAGAGTAAGAATGAATGATTAGGGAAGGGGCCAGAAATGAAGGTAATTAAATTCAACTACCCATTCTCTTGGAGAGAGTGTCCTTACAGTAGTGAACAAATAGTACCTCAGCTTCTTCTCTCTGAGAATGAAGAAAACAATTCCCTTCTCATCAAAACTGTGAGGCTCAATTACTGCCTGAAATCTACTTGGAAATCTTCACACAAGAGGTGCTATGGCTGTGAAATGAAATGTTAGCATCCCATATCATGTAGGTCTCACCCTCTTTATTTCTTCTCAAGTGTCTACCACTTCTGCTTTCAACAAGTATACCTTTTGCTTTGCTGCCCTGGGTCTCTTGCCTAATTCTCTAATGTCTAAAAATTGCACTTGCAGATAAAGTGGTGATGGACATGGAGCTGCTGTTAAAAGTGATCTATTTCATATTTTCATCTGAATATGTGTGGCACTTGGGAGTTTGATTAGTGGGACAGAAAGTAGCAAGCCCAAATAAAACCATTAAAGTCATTAGGATCTGTATGACTTAAAAATAGGTGATGTGAGCTTCACGAAGTCCATGGGTGGACCATTATCTTTGTTAACTGTGCATGGACTCTATGCACATATGATTTGAGGAAGGAAAAATATGAAAGTCAGTCTGGTCTTTGTAGAATCTGAGAGCAATAGGCTAGCCAGGAACTGTGGTGAACTGACAAATTGCCAGAAGGGAATGAATAACCAATATGCCAGATCTAATATTTTTCTGTGTTCAGAAAATTTGAGAACCTGGATATTTATGTGAACTCTCCAAAATTTTTAATGTTTCTGAGAATTACAAACTAACTTTGTGTTTCAAACAAACTATATATACTGGCCACATATGAGTACATCATTAGCTTGCTACCTTTGATGGGAAAATGTTGCATTCCACAACAACACACTTTGCAGAAAAGTGCTCAGACCTGCATTGGCTCTCTTATGTTCTGGAGCAAAAATATCTCTTTTATTGATTATACCTGAAATTCTCTCCATGTGCAGAACTGTCCTTAGTTTAATTCAAAGACAATAATTCCTGGAGACCAACCCTGTGCCAGGCGCTCTCAGGCATACAGAATGTGAGTGACGCAGTTCCTATTTTCAAACTGCTCACAGGACAGGAGACAAGATCAGACAAATTCACTAATGCCCGCAACATAAGGAGGAGGGAAACAAGTGCCAAAACAGCAGCACAAACCAAGTGCCACGGGACCCTGAAGAGGGAAAGAGTACATGCACTTAGGGGTTCCGAGGAAGAGGCTTCAGGGAATGCATGGCCTGAAATGAGCCATGTGGGGAGATGGGATTTTGACAGATGGAGATGCTGGAGGAGGGCATCTCTGACAACAGCTTGAGTGAGGCCAGGGATGTGGGAGAGGCTTGGGCATGGTTAAGGAAGAATGCACAGACAAGTTTGGCGGGAGCCTACATTAAGGGAGTGGTTGGGATTTGTGAAGATGGGCTGAGCAAAGCAATGGGCTGGTCCCATGTTGTGGAGAGACTTGAATGCTTGGGTAGGGTATATGGACCTGCAGTGTAGGTAATGAGGGGCAGATGAAGAAGGTTGAACAGGATAGACTTGTAGCTTATCAGTTTCTGCCTACTTGAGCCCTCAGTGAGAAATAGTGAAGACTTTCTGTTCACTGGCATAACTGGAGTCAGGTCTTGAGCTAATAGGTGCCCTGGTGTACTGTGTGTTAGGAATCCATTCCCACCAAGAGCGAGGTCTAAAATTAGGTTTAGTCTTCTAAGATTGGCATCCGGGATATCTTTTGGAAGATGTCCATCTTCCCCCCAAACACAGGCTGGGGTGGTCAGTTCAAAAGATGGTATTTTCTCCTATGTTCCTGATGTGTTCTCAAGGACTGCAATTTAGCTTTGAACCCTACGGAGCCTCCCTAGAGTTTTAACCAAACCTCCTTGATGCTTGCTGACATTTTTAAAATGCTAGAATGTATGAGAAATGAACTGTCTCTGTCTTATCTCAGCAACTACGCAGAAACCATCTCCAATAGTCTGTGTCCACACAGACTATTCCTCCACAAATCAAGTCCACAATAGTCCACACAGACTATTCCTCACAAATCAAGAAGCTTTCATCATCTGACCAGAATACGTAAAGCTCAGAGATTCCCACTACTGTGACCTCTCCATTCTTGGAGGCTGCAATTTGGGTACCCGGCTACTCTCTTTGGGGCCATATACCCTACATTCATATCTTATCCCTCTCTTGCCAGATTTAAATTTTAAATTAATTTAAATAAAATCAAACTAAAAATACAATTCTTCAGTTGCTCTAGCTAGATTTGAAGTTCTCAATAGCCACAAGTGGTTACTGGCTACTACATCAGATAGCAAAACTAGAGAATATTTCAATCATCATAGAAAGTTCTGTTGGGTAGCCATAAAAGCACTGTTCTCTGTCCTTAACCAAATGGGCTCAGTCCTGAAAGATGCTGATGTGATCATTGAGGTACACACATTTATGCACAAACAGATAATGAACTGATAGAGCTTTATTCTCAGCTCTTATCTGGTCCAAAAGGGAGTAGAAAAATAGAGGAAGGTGGAAATGCTACTTAAGGCACTGGTATGAACACCCATGAACAGATATTTGCCTTCAAAAATTAATCATAATGGAATGTAAACTAATAAAACTCAGAAGAAAAAAATGGAAAGGGAAGGAATGTAGTGATACACTGTATAATTTTAGAGCATAAATAAAGAAGGCATCAACACAAATCACAAGAAATTATTACAACCCTGGATAAATATTAATATAAGCTGGGGCCATATTTAGGAAAGTGAGTCAAATTATACTGTATTATACACAGTAAAATATATTGTGAAACTCTAGAAAGAGGTTTCATTGAAGGAAACCAAAAGTGTCTCCAGCTCGTATGTGTCTTGTAAACTTTGTACCAAGGGAGATTTAATGTGCTTACGCTTAAGATGTTATTGTAATGAAGTGAAACTTGTTGATTTGGGCCCTACAGCCCTTTCATGCTGATTAGAGACGTTGAACCAGATGCAGATTTCTGGGAAGCAACAATTTAGTCAGTCCTGTTCTCCATGTATCCTCAGAGCCTAGTGCAGCATCAATCACATAGCAAACTGTAAATAAATATTTGTTGAATGAACGAAGAAGAAGAAATGAGTGAATAGAGCCTCTGGACAATCCCATGTTAATCTGGAAGTCTTAACCTATATGCTACAATAGAGACTCCTTGCCCTGGCCAGTGTGGCTCAGGTGGCTGGAGTACTGTCCTGTAACTGAAGGGGTGTGGGTTTGATTCTCAGTCAGGGCCCATACCTAGGTTGTGGGTTTGATCTTTGATCTGAGTGCATATGATCCCCTGTTGGGATATGTACGGTAGGTGATAGATTGATGCTTCTCTCTCACATCAATATTTGTTTCTCTCCCTCTCTCCAATCCTCTCTCTCTAGAAGCAATGAAAAGAAAATACCCTCCAGTAAGAATTTTTTTAAAAAGATAGAAACTTGTTAGCATCCACAGAGTCAAAAAGAAAACTCAAATTTCCCCTTTGATTCCAATATAATTTTTGAAAACATCATAATTTGCTTGGTTTTAAGACATACAAAGATGAACAGTGAGAAATCTTGTTCTTCTTGTGCCTCACATGCCTAGTTCCTATGTCCACCTACTACTGCTAACTACTATATTTAGTTTCCTGTGAATTTTTCCAGTTTCTTTATTTGTATAATAACAAAGATGAATTCAGGGTCTTATTTTCCTTTTTTTTTTACACATAAAAGGTAGCTTACCTTACGCACTACTTTGCATTCTGCTTTTCCTCATTCAGTAAAGTCTCAAGTATCTTTCAGTGT
>PVKM010006724.1:0-43419 GCA_004027735.1 Carollia perspicillata
TAAACAATAGCTATTAAACAGCTATCACAGCTATTACCTATAGAGCTGTAATAACAACCCTATGAGGTACTTATTTTACTTATCTTCAGTTTATAGAAGATGATACTGGCTCAGTGCTGGCAAGTAGGATCTAAACCCAGGACTGGATACTTCTTAACCTTACTATGCCTCAGTACTTAGTGCTAGATCTCTTACATTCCCTAATGTTGCCCTTCACTGAAAACAAAACTTCAGCCATCTAAATTAAGCATGAGTAAACAGGTCAGAATATTTTGAAAAAAGAGCGAAGGATTTTTATTTTCACTTTTTATTATCTCTTTTCCATTACCATTTATCCCCCCATACCCTCTTCCACCTCCACTCACCAGTCCCCCAGCCCCAATCACCACATCATTTTCATTTTTCAGAGGACGGAAAACCTTTTTCATTCTCTAAGTAGAGTAAAATATCATCTGTTCTTGGATCCTCTTCCACACAACATGTTGTCATGTGATGGAACTTTAGACTGGCTGCTGAAGGTTTTTTCAAGTTTCCTGAACTGGGCGTAATTTTATTTTGAACAACTACTAGGCACTGGTTACAAGCTGATGTAAAACATTCCCTACAACTAAAATATTTTACAACATTCTGTGACAACTTAATAAAGCTGCACATTTTCCATTCTTACGGGAACGTCCCTCTTAAAAACATTTCTTCGAGTCACTTTCAACTTGAAACATCATAGGCAGAACTCAAAGAGAAATGTCACCAGAAGAGTTTTGTTTACACACAGCCGCAAATAACTGTTGCTACGCAAACCATAGAAGGCGCATTGCAAAACGCGCTTAATTCTGAGGAAAGAGAAAGTGCGCGCGGGAACCAGACTTTCTTCTGTCCAAGAGTCTGGAAATCAGTACATGAAGGAGAAGAGGAGGAGGGAGTAAAGATTCGGATTTTATAATCCTGAATATCAGTTATCGTTTCAATACATTGATAATGCTTAGCAAGTACGGAAAAGGGCAGGCAGGTGAGGAAGAAAGTAGAGGTGGTGCCGAAGAGCGTTAGACAGAGAACGGGTGGGACTAGGGCAGGAAAGGAGAGACGTTCAAAGAGGAGGGTATTCCTGCCAACCAGAAAATGCATTTTGCTCCCCCCCCCCAAAAAAAAGACCCCCTTCTTCCCCAACCCTCTTCACCTGAATCTCACCTGATCTTCCAGTAACTTGTTCTCCTTGTTCGCAACTGGGATGGCAAACCCATCCTCCCAATGCAGCTCTGCCAGAAATTCGCTACTCATGACGGCAAACGGTACAGGCGCAGCGAAAGATCCTCCTTTTTGTGAGGCCCATTAGCAGCGCCCAAAGCAACCCGCCACACCCGCAAAGCTTCGCCGTGGTTGCTAAGGGCTTTCGTTCGCGCCCTTAGTTACCAAGCAGGAAGCGCTCAGACCTGGAGGCGAAACTTCCGGTTGAGAATTCACTAGCTGACACCCAGCAACATTTTACTAATTAGGGACCCGGGGAAGCATAGCAGTTTACTCATCCAGGAATTTGATAGGGTAGGCAGGCGCCACCATAACGTCCCCTGAAAGTGCAGCTCCGGGTAGTTCCCCCGGTGCAGTCGCCGGGGGTCCACAGGTACCAGAACGGCATTGAGCTACGCGACTGCCGGATCGACGGCGGAAAAGGAGAGTTACCGAAAATAATAACCCGGGCTTTCATTGCAAGTGGTGTCTGTTGAGTTTCATCCACAGATGAAATCTCGTAGGCTGAAAAAGACTTGTGTTTTGAAGCAGAATTCTATTCCCAGAATCATTGCTGGGCGTTGTGATCTGCTTTAATCTAACGCTCTTCCTCACCTGCTTCACTGTAGTGTCTTCGCTGAACGTAGAGATGGCAAACTTACAGCGAAGAATTTGGTGGTTTTCCTGCGCCACTCTATGCCTTTGTTTTTCTTGACAGTTTCGTTTGTTAACATTTACAGATCTTTAATTTTGCATAAAAACCTGTATTTCTTCCTAATCTCAAAAAAGGCTAGGAAACACCGAGCCCACAATATCTGCTGAAGAGGCGCCCCCTTAAGACTGTGAGCGCGATTTAAATTATCTGCTTGGTTGTCACTCGGGTATTTGAGTTTATAGCCTCTGTTGTGTATAACATGTTAGAACTGGAAAGGGCAACACAGTCAACTAATGTAATCCTTTCATTTTTAAAAATAAATAAGCTGAGGCTCCCCGAGGGGAAGCCATTAAAGTAGATATTCTGGGCTGGAATACCCTCCTTCACTGCAACGTGAGCATAAATTAATTTTGCTTATTCAGTAAGCTATCTGTGTGTGGGGGGGTGCCCTTTTGAATTTTATTTCACTTATACCTTGTTCATCATCTTGATTTAACATTCATATTTTGCCATATTACCTTCTATATCTTTTGGTGAAGCATTTAAAGTAAATCACAAATATTATGACTTCACCCCTAATAACTTGAGCATGCATCACTAATGTTTTCTAACATAAATATAATATTATTATCACATGTAGCAAAAATGCTAACAATATTAAACTTCTTCAATATAATCTAATAATCACTTCATATTCATATTGCCTCAATTATCCTAAGAATATCTTTTTACCATTGATTTGTTACTGTACTTTTGAAACTCTCTTGTAGTAGCTTTGTCTTTGTGCTTACATGGTTTCCCATATATTTAATCTTATGAACTTAGAAATGTCTTCAAAGACTAGAATTAACAAGGCATTTTATTGCCCACTTCTACGATACCTAAATTCCCAAGGTGCTGGGGGAGAAAGACTCAGCTTCTAGAGGGAATTTTGCCCTGTATGGAATAATGGCATTTTAGAGCTTCAATAGCCTTATAGAAGATCATCTTTTACTTTATAATAGTTTAGTCATTCCTTCTAATAAAAATGTTAGTATTCAGTTCCTAGTGTGAATACTGAGGCAGCTGGCTTGGCCTGTGCAGACCTGAGTGTCCGCTCTAGCTGTCAAAGGCGTGACTGCAGCTGTTTTTGCTGGATGCCCTCTAGGCCCCAAAGACCTAAGAAGTCTGGCAGCCAACTCCCCACAAAGAGTCCTATCTCTCATATCTCAAGGATTCTATTTCCTGAATTTCAGGATGACAGTTATACAATGTTGAATTTTAGACAAAATTTCTATGCATTCTCCCAATTCTATGTTTCTTTCTTAAAACAATATTCCTGCTTCTCTACTTTATCACCACAGCTTTCTATATCATCAATTTCCCACTTATAATTTTACAACTTCTAGATCCTAATTCTATTTGAATTTATTCTTATCTAGATTTGGAAACAAAACCCAAAGTTTTACAACTTTGTTGCTGACCATAAAATATTCAATTTAATCCCAAAATGTGCCGGTAGATGTTGGCCTTCCACTAGCTTATTCTCAAGTAGATAACCTTATCCAAACCAGGTTGTTCAGGCTAAAACATAAAGAGATCTTTGTTCTGCAAAAACAATGTGATTTTTAATTGAAATATATATATATATATGGAAAAAAAGAAAAGGTAGCCTTAACTTCCATGCCAATCTCATTCCCAAGAAACTGTCACTGTTTTGTTTATGGTACCAGAATTTTTTAAATGAAGCTATAACTATATACATATATTAATTGTTCCTCTAGAAATGGAAGCATATTACAAATATTCTTTTGCCAAGTTATTTTTCACTTAACAATAGTGGCCATGTTTCCATGTTTCCGTGTTTCCATTAGATCTTCGTTCTTTCGCTAGCAACTTAAAATCCAGTATTATTAACTTTTTAAACAATGCTGCAAAGAACATATTTATAGTAGCGTATTAATCATTTCTAGTGTATACTTATCTTCACATTGTAATATCTCTGAATATCATCTTTCAACCTGTGGTGTCTTAGGTTTGATGAATAAGATATCATCTTACACACTTATATATGCATTTCTGCTGAACATATTCTTAGAAGTCAAATTAATGGAAAATATGTCTAAACAATTTTATACATACCACTAAATTACCCTTCAAGACATCTTTACCAACAGAATATTATAGTATCTTTGCCTATTCTGGAGATTATGAAGCATTAGATATTTTATAACCCCAAAAGAAAAATATGATATCTCTTTACTATGTGTTAACAATTTATAATTATGAGTGAGATTTAGCATCATGTTTATTCTGCTAAGAATTCCTTAATCATATCCTTTGTTCATTTTTTCCTCATTAGGTTGTTTCTTCTTATTGAATTATTGCAGTACTTTATATGTGATAGATAGTATTCCTTCTGTGTGCATGTGTATGAATAATATTTTTACCCCCATCTGTTTTTTGGTTTCTTCAACTTAGTTTTTAGTACATTGTGCCATCCACACCTGGGAAACTGGTCTTGTTGTCCTTAGTGTGCTTCATAGTTTAATGAAGATGTTCATCATCAATCAACTCACCCAATCTATGAGCTGCATTCAGTTCCGCTCTTCCTTCCCTCTTAAAACATGTCATTCTCTTGGCTTTTATGACTCTTTCTCTGTCAGTTTTCCATTAAACTTCTCTATCTCCTTTGCTGCTTTATCTTATCCTGGTTGGTCTTCTAATACTGCTGTTCCTCAAGACCCAAAGCTGGTCCCTCTCTCTCT
Source organism: Carollia perspicillata (assembly GCA_004027735.1). Lineage (NCBI taxonomy): Eukaryota > Metazoa > Chordata > Mammalia > Chiroptera > Phyllostomidae > Carollia > Carollia perspicillata. The sequence goes on from PVKM010006724.1 coordinate 4,624, forward strand.
ACTCTTCTTTTTACAGTTGCTTCCTTGGTATCATATTTGTTTTCACTGCTTTAAATCCCAATGGCTATTATTTTTTAAATGGTCCCTATTAATATTTCTCTAGCCTAGGTGTCTCTTCTGCATGCCAACCTTGTATCCAACTGCCTACCTGACAGTGGGACAATTCCATTGAAAAGGCTTCTAGATATCTCTTCCCTGGCACTCTATCTGAGCTGTAAGGATAGTGACTGTTCCTTTTAGCTGCTATTTCTACATTCTTTAGAGTTTTCTTTATTTCTTAACAGCCAATCCCTTATTACTGTAACAGTCTGTTATAGTTAACAATTATTTATATTAAACTTTCCCTTTTAAATTATCACCGGGTTTCTCTCTCCTGTTTGGACCCAGACTGAGCCAAGTCTGTACTTTCTTATGTCATGGTGTTTTTCACTCAGCTTAATGTTTTTGATATTCATTCATATTGTGGTATGTATCAATGGTTTGTGTATTTTTATTGCTGAATAATATTCCCTTACAAAGATATAACACACTTTGTTTACATACTCCCTTAATGCTGAACACCTAGGTTATTTTAGGTTTTTGGAAACATGAGTAAAGCTATTATAAACATCTTTGTACAAGTCTTTTTAAAAATACATTTTATTTTAGAGTAATTTTTGGTTTGCAAAAAAGTTGCAAAGATAATACAGGGTCCCCATATATCCCTCATCCAATTCGGTTTCCTCTAATATTATCATTAGACGTTACAAAAGTACATTCAGCAAATCAAAGATGCCAACAAGGTGCATTACTTTAAACTAAACTCCAGATTATTCAGTCCTTCCATTTACGTGCTTTTCTTGTTCCAGGATGCAGTCCAGCATATCACATTGTGTTTTGTTGTACCTCCTCCATTTTCCCTGTTCTGGAACAAGGTATCAGCTTTTTCTTTTTCCTTCTTGGCTTTTCTTCCCCCATGATCTGGACAGTATTGAGAAGTACCAGTCAGGTATTTTGTAGACTGGCTCTTGATTTGGTTTATCTGATGGTTTTCCAATAATTGGGCTGGAGTTATGGTTTTGGGGAAGAAAACTGTAGAGGCAAAGTACACTTCTTATCCCATCATATCGGGGGGTCACGATGTCCTCATGACATTACTAGTGATTTTAATATTGATCATTTTGTTAAGGGAGCATTTGCCAGGTTTCTTTATTATAAAGTTACTATTCCCTCTCATACTCTATAAATAATTCACTAAATTCAACCTGACTTCAAGGAAGGAGATTATACTCTACCTCTTAAAGGGAGAGTATCTTCATGTATTATTTGAAATGTTTCAGTAAGTAAGAGTATCTCTTTTCTACTTATTTACTTGTTTGATTATTTATTTAATCACTATAGATTGATATGTATTTTATATTTTGGGTTATAATCTAAACCACACAATTTTCTTGCTAAATTCATTCCAGCTTTGTACATTGGCCCTTATGTCTTTCTGACACGTCTTTATCCTTTGGATTTTTGAGCACCTCCTTAATTTCTGGCACTGCAAACTGCTCCAGGCTCATCTTGTTATGTTCTCCTACCCAGTCTGAGAATTAACCAGTTCTTCCAGGAGTCCTGGTTCCTTTTATTGTAGAGTGGTATTTGGAAATGAAGATCTGGGCTCTTGGTATGTTGGCTGTTACTAGGTTATTATTTCTGGGTCCTCTCAGCAGGCAGAACCAGATGATATATGTATGCATATAACCCAAGAATTCATACATATCTGTGATTGTCCTTGTATCTCTCTATCTGCATAAGCTAAACATAAATACATACTGATGTCTCTGACTCCAGTCTAGTACCATTGATTTGTTCTAGTCTTCTCTTTTTACATTGAGAAACTTTGCTCCCACTATCCATCATTCATTTACTTATTTGTTCAACTCCAAAATGCATTTAAAGTAGTTTTAAAATTATTAATGTGTACCTTTTAAATGACAAGCCTTTTAAAATGACATGTTTTTTTTTACATAAATGCCAAGGAGTATAACTGTTGACCATAGAGGGTTTGAGTGTGTTTAGTTTTATAAATACATGTCAGGCCTTTCTCAAAATAGCTGTACAATTCTAAGACTATCTTTTTAAAAATGTTCTTAAAATTAGATTCTTTCAGATTAAAACTCTTCAGTGGATCCCAAGCTTAATTAGAATTAAATCCAAACTCCTTAACCCAGTCTATGAAGTCCTGTGTGGTCTGATCCCTGTGTATTTTTCTAACCTTATCTCTTGCCATCTTTCTCCTCATTCACTGTTTCAGCCACCTTGGCTTTTAAACACTGTTTTGTCAGAGCCTCAGAAAACCAAGGAGTGTTTCAGCCTTGAGGTTCTCACATATGCTGATCCTTCTACATGGAATATTTTCCTTCTGTGTAGCTGGTTCTAGAGTATTCGTCAGACTTTTATATTCTTTAGTTTATATATAACATCCCTAGAAAGGTCTTTCTTGCCCGTCTAATACAGTATAGCATTTTCCTGTTATTCACTTTTATAACAAATTCTTCACATTTAGTAGTTACCTTCAGAGAATTAGCCACAATTAGTACTTACATTTTATTTGTCTATCCACTTATTTATTTTCTATCTTTGCCAGTAGCCTACAATATGCATGACAATAGAAGTCATAAGCATTTTGTCCACCCTAGATTCAGAAACTAGAAAAATACCTGTACATGGTAATGTTCAGTAAAAATCTGCTGAGAGAATAAATACATAAATGAAAAGAAGAGTTTTAAATTTTTATGTAGTTAACTCTGTCAGTCTTTCGCTTGGTAACTTTTGTCTGGTGCCACACTAAGGAAAACCTTTACCAGAAAACTATAAAAATGATCCACAACATGTTTTCTAGTACTTTTACAATTACATATTCTACATTAACATTTTAATTTACATAAATTTTACACTTGTATGTGAAAGTAGATTCATAGTTCTTTTTCAAAACAAATAGTAATTTTCCCAGCACCATTTATTAAGTAGCATATCTTGCTGCTTTGACTTGAAATATGTCCTTTTTGTATACTACATTCTCATATATACAAACATACATTTCTGAATATCTGATATTTCATTTATTTATTTATCTGTCTCTACAAAAGTACCACACCGTTTGGAGTAGCATAACTTCTTAGTATGGTAGGGCCAAACACACCGTCTGTCACCACCATCACAACTGTTCTTGTCTGTTCTCAAACACTTCCTTGGAATCAAGTCATCCAGTTCAAAAAAATCCCCAAAACCCTAAGGATTTTCACTGAATTTCCTTGAACATGCATACTAATTTAAGAAGAGCTGGATCTTTCATTGCACTATTTTCCTATCCAGAAATATGGTAAATGTCTCCATTCTCAGATTTTATTTTATGCAATTCATTCTTAATACAGTTGCATATGATTAGATTCAGAGCATTCATCTAACTTCAGAATTAGAAGAAACTTCCAAGATTTCCCTGGCTGTAACAGGCACTTCAGCAACATGCATTGCTTTTACACTTCCACCACTTCGGTGCTCGCTTCCTCCTAAGAAAATTCATTTCAATATGAAAAAGATAATGGCTTGGATAATGATGTAAGAATTTCATTGGAAGATGTCAAAGAAGTCTCATAGCTGTCCTGTTCCACAATGCCCCTACCTATACAAAACATGCTTTCAGAGGTGAGTGTCTTGACCAGTGTCTATAACATTTTGCAGACTTGTACATTTCACAAGGCTGTATCAGATATTTATTTGGCTGCCCTGTTGGGGTCTGTTAGTGAAAAAATGGATATGCCTTTACAAAGGAACGTTTTCCTCACAACCTAATATTGTGCAATATTTCTGAAATCACTGTTTCTTCAGTATTTTTATCATTGGTGGTGAAACATAGCAATTCCTTGATTAATACTTGCTGGATTAATGAGTGGATAATGCAAAAGGATTTATTTGTCCTGGTAACTGGGAGGATAACTAAATTTAAATAAAACATTTTTTACTACAGAGAAAGAGCAAAAAAAAAAAAAAAAAAAAAAAGACCTCCCTAATTACAGACTGTCTAATATCAACTTCTAGGAAATACACATTCACAAAATTTATTTGCCCATGGCAATCACTGCCTTGTAAAAAAACTAAGTTTGGTACAATGAAATGGATTTGTGTGTATGTGTGTAAAATCAATGGCTGTAGGTGGCTACATTTAAATAACAACTAACAATTTTTCTGTGACTATTTTCTGGATGCAAGGACAAAGGGGGAAAGAAGACCACTTTTATCAAAGTATTCTTATCTGTCAGTAGAACAATCCTCAAGATAAAAAGAATTGGCTAAGCCAATATTACAAGGAGTTTTGCTACTCATAGCTCCATGTTTTTGCAAGTGGAATGCATAGTTTACAGATTTTACTCACTGACTGTAATCCAGTAGGTGGTGCTACATGTCTGTGTATGTAAAACACCACAAATGCCCTTTTTCCCCTTTTTTTTTTAAAAAAAAAGTCTTTTCTTTCTTTTTTAGCTATAACTCTCATCAAGGTCTACTATTATAATGAAGCTCATTATTCCTGACATCTGAGCGAAATCTCTGGATGCAGCATTAAAAACGTGCTTAAAGAGAAAAAAAACAGAAATAATTGTGGACCAAACAGCAACCTAACAATCTATTAACAGTTTTTTTCTCCTTAGCTCATGCTCACTCTAAAATGGTAAAGTCTTTGATGTCACACAGAACTCTGTATCAATCCATTAAAAACATCCAGATGCAGAAATCACAGTCCCTCTTGCTCTTCTAAACACTGCTAGTTGCTATTATTGGGAAGCAACCATAACAATAATTAACAATAAAAGTTTAAATTTAGCCTGTAATGGATAGGTCAACCTGTAAATCAACCATTTAAGAGGATAGCATGTGCTAGAAATCTTAGGCATGTGCAATTTTATAAATAAAGTTGGTTGTTGAATCATTGACTAAGATAACCATACAAATTAATGTTTCTTTGTGAGTCTGAAAGCTTTAGGAAAGTAGGGACTCTAGGTATCAGCACAAATCATCCATATCACCCAGGAACCTATGAACAGTTAATTTATGTTATTTATTTATTAAAAACACAACTAAAATTGACATATAATCTGAATCAGAAGTTATGAATTCTTTGTCTCCTTTTACCTTGCAGATTTGTAATATGTTATTAGCTCATAAATGCAGAATGCTTTGAAAGTGCCATTGAATTATAAATCAAAGATAAGGAGATATCAACTACTAATAAGAAATTAGAACATTTTCATTACTGTACTAGTTTATTGTATTAAATTTTGATTTAGTGAACTCTGATGCAATTTCATAGAGTCCTTTCACATACTTTGAAAGTTCTTTCACTCTTTTTATTATATCAGAAGAAAAATGAGAGCTGCAGTCACTAATTTTAGGTGAGTTCTATACATAATATAGGTGTTAACAATCTGTTGAGCAAAGGCTTAATAAAATAGTTTTATTCAGTGAATAATATCACTTTAAGGACTAGGTTCTAATACAAATACAAGGAAGTCAGAAGTAATCTTTTAGATGACTATTTTGTCATTTATGTTTTTCTTCATTCACATCTTTATTAATTCTTTCCCAGTCCTTGAACAAACTCAAAAAAGCAGGACTGAATTGGTTATTCCTCGATAGGTTACACAACACGGAAAAGTCACGATCTTAATGCAGGAATGACATCTTTATGAAAAAGACCAAAAAAAAATACAGTTCAAAGGTCAGTTATAATAGGCAAGGTAAGAAAACACAAGTCAGTTTATTGATCTGTTGTGAGCAAAGCTGGGGTGGGGTGTCATTAAATCTCCTTTATGGGACCAGCTTACCCGGAGGCAGTGGCACTGGTCTGTAACTTGATGGGCCACAGGGAATACAGCTTCTTAAAGGAAGCAACTTTTCGTTTTTCTGAGATATGATAACTGATATATGTAGAGTTCTTCATTCCTAAAAGAAACATTGCATTTGACCTAAACTCTTACGTTACAAAACTTAAAGTGATTATTTCTTCCCTCAGAGAGTTTGCCGTCAAGTGGAGAAACTCTCCACAGAAGCTGCCTCTTGATGGGTAACTTCCTCCAGAATTGACCTGTCTAATGTCACCTCCACATGTCAGCCCAAAGGATCTTTCTAAACCTCAAATTTCAACACATCATCCCGCCCCATAAAAACCTCTCCCTGGCTCTCGGAGGCATTCCTGACGTGGCTTATAAAGTCCTCAAGAATTGGAGCTGCTTCCTCCCTAGTCTCATCTCTCACTGACCTTCACCTTGAGCGAATTTCTTTTTTTCAAGTTCTCTCTCACTTAAAGCCTTAGTGCATCTCTGTTCCCTCTGCCTGGGCACTTTTGCAATATTTGTTCAACGCTCCCTGACCTATATGTGCTACCTTTAGCATCATGTTTTCACTTTCATGGCACTTACATGTTTTATTTCTCCAAGTTCCCTATTACACTATAAGCAACATCAGTCAGAGAGTTCCTAGCTTATTTAACACATGCTCCCGGCACTGAGCACACAGTAAACATTCACTCATTCACTCATTCATTCATTTAATGTGTCACATGCTCTCTGTAGTAAGTGATAGGAACATAGATCAGTGAATAAACAGACTAGGGTGCTGCCTTTGAGAATTTGTGTTAAATTAACTCAAGTGGGACAGTATGGCAAAACTACCAGAATTCATCAGGGATAGCCTGCCTGTCCCCAGGTGGGAGGGGATGAGGGCCAGAGGAGTCACCCCATTAAACTAGGGTCTTAACTGAAAATTCAGAGATGAGGATGCAAAAGCTCCTGGTAAAAAGTTGAGGTTAAAGTGCACTCTAGGGAGAGAAAACAACAATAAAAAGTCAATAATGTGGAAAATCTTGGGCCTGGAGGGTGAAGGGAAGTAGGGAATTACAAATAGTTTAATACTGCTGAATGGGGAACGGGGTGACCTTGTAGGGTAGCATTTGCCTGGGAGAGTAACACGAGATACAGCAGGGAAAGTCGAAAGGTACCAGGTCACAAAGATATTTCCTTGTAGATGATAAGAATGCGCTGAATGATTTGTAAATTGGGAAGATGAGTAGAAAAAGATTAGTAATAAGAATCTGAAATAGAGGAAGAGAAAAGAAGCAGAAAGTAAGACTTTGTGACTATTTAGAGGTGGGACCAACAAAGAGTATGGTCTTCTCCTTCTGTGGGAAATACTGGGGACCAGCGTGAGCTTGGGATGACAAAAGCTAGCTCCAACATCTGCCAGACATATTGTGCCACAGAGTAAAGTTTTCAAAACCTCTTTAAGATTATCTTGTCAACACGTGTGTTTTTGCCTAACTTTCCAAACCTTCTCTATTTTGCCATGTACTTGAAGTCATCAGAGTGTGCAGTAACACCTGCCAGTGCCCAAATGTTTCTGTCTGTCCTCAGAGTGTCCTTATTCTCCAAGGTCCTTGGTAAACACAGAAGGATAGAGAAAGAAAAAGGCAGAAGGTACATATTTTGTCTTACTTTGTCCTAGCAGTTAGAAATATTGGTAATGGCTTTCAGTATTACTCTTTAAAATATTACAAAAATTCTTTCATTTCCTTTTTTGTTCTTTTCTAAACTTTTCCTGTTTTCTTCATGAATTATTTTTAACAATAATAATAACCGCACACAATTTGGGGAGACTAATGGGGAGCAATGAAAACAGCAAACAAAAACATGGCCCATATACAACTACTACATGGAAAAATGTAGGGTAAAGATACAAGAAAATGTGTGTTTATCACGATAACGTACACACCACCCATGCAAGCCTAGCATAGAAACAAAGCTAGTACGGGGCTGCAGCTTGAACCTTCCGTGCTGCTATATAGAAAAAAACACCACTCTCCTGTGCTAAGTAACTTGGCTTTTTTTTTTTTTCAAATAATTAAAGCTTTAAGAGACACTGCAGAGAGGTGGCCTGCTTTTATTCAATGAGCTACAGCTCTCCACATAATATAAGGGTAAGTTTACTCAAAGCACTTTTATCAACTGTCAATCTGTTTCTTAGCCTGCATTTGGCTACATTTCAGGTAGCAAAGGAGAAAGCAGGGATTATTCCATGTTTTTTGCCCTAGCGGGACTAATTGTTACCTATTACTTCAGTGAATTGTGTCTGAAACTAATTGTTCTTCTATGTTCTATGGTGTTAATTCACGTAACTCCTATGTAAAGTTAGAGCTGTATACAGTCTGTTCAGTTTAGTCTAAAGTGGATGATGTCTGTACACATGTACCTAGATAGTGTGAAGTGGTTGTTTAAAAATCTGTCAGATGTTACCCTATATTGACATCCATGAAGGTATACTGAGTTTTTTCTTTTGGAATCTGTTCATTGTGTCTCCCACATTCTACTGTGGACTAAGAATTCCAGGCTCTCCATTGTTTTTCTTCTCTATACATTGAATGCTGATTTCTTATTAATCCTGTGTCATTATCTTACTTCAAACTCCTTTGTGAACAAGTTTCTTAAGTTTCAGTGAGGATTTCTGAAAAAACAAATGATTCTACCTTCTTTCTTACTTTCTTTTAACTCTGGCACTGAGGTTCATGTAAGGGTGGCCCATAATGGAGAGGGAGAGAGAGAGAGAGAGGAAAGAGAAGAGAGAGAGAAAGACATTAACCAACAGTTTTCTTTTATGAACAAGAAAATTGGCTGTTTTCCCATTAGCATATGAGGAACCTAAGAATGTCCCTTGTTGTCAAGGCAACAGCTGTTCCTTGGGTAGCTGCAATAGAAAAGAAGCCAGAGCAATCTTTATAGGATCAAGTCTTTTTTATCATCAAATCAGAAAGGAAACTTGAGAGTCTACCCAGCCTATTCTCTTGCCTTTAGTTAAGACCCACTAAAATAATTTGAAACCAATACCAAAATATCCTATTTTAAATAATTCTGAAGAAATTGCATAGCTTTTCTTAGTAATCAGTTGCAGTGTTTCACAGGTCATACTAATAATACATTTTTTCAATCATTCTGACTCAAATCTTTCATGCTGCAGTGTGAAATTCCCTATAGCTCTATTTTCAGTGGAAATAAAGAACTGTATACTTTCCTCTCCAAAAGAGTCTTGCCTATACTTGAAAAAACAGCAAAGTTGTCTGACTTAAATTTCTCAGAATGAATAATGCTAGGTCCTTTAGTCCTTCCAGCCATTGGTATCGTAGGTCTCCTCTGAAGACATCCTGCATTCTGTAAGACCATCTCTAATTAGGGGACTCAGCCCTGACTTGTTACTTCTTTAGAAAGCTGACCAATGGCGTTCGAAAAGAGCAGGACACCACCCACTCTCAGTCTGTCTACTCAAGTCTCCTAAATTAATTTAATCTGCAGAGTTACAGCCACCCTGCTGTTTTTCACAGACTGGCTGACATATGCTTTTGCTGCCTGGTTTGAGCATAATCACTCATTCCCTACCTGGTACTTGGGCAACTAATTTTTCTCTGTAAGTAGACAACTATCTCTTTTCCTTGTACAATTGTAAATTGTTGTTTTTTTTTTCTTTCAAGATGTTCACTCCCTCCTTCACACTGGTGGGTTTAGTGAGCATGCTTTCTGTCCCACCATTCATGGCATTAATTAATATATGCTGAGCACTAGCCACACAGGAAGGCATCCTGAAAATATTTTTTTAAATATATCCATATTGATCCGCCAGGCACAAAAATGTATCACCTAGAACCAGATATTCCCCTTTTCTCACTGGATTTCCTGTGCTTCAACCATGGATGCCATGCTTTCTGGTCCTAATTTTTTTTTATCTTTAAAACAGAGGGACTGCGAACACTGACTAAGAGTTAGCATTTGATTGATCTGTTTCTCTGTGTTAGACACTGTGCTAAGCACTTAATTTACATAATTTCAGTTCAGCTTCACAACAATTCTATAAAGTATATATATTTATTGTCATTTCCATTTTACAGAAGAGGTAAGTGGAGCTTGGCATGGTCAGTAACTTTCCCAAGGTGACATGGCTACTGGATAATGGAGCCCGATGAGGTGACGTGTTCTTCCACACTCTTAACCACTGCACCGTGGGGGCAGGAAAATGGGTGTCCCACATTCATGCTGCTGTAAGGAGTATAAACAGGTATAATCTTTCTGGAACATAATTTGGCAATATGTATCAGAATCCTTAAAAACATACAAATCTTTTTTTTCCCGTACTTTTTTTTTCATTTAACAAACATCTATGTAGTATTTACTATGTGCCAGGCACTTCTCTAAGCATTTGCAAATATTAAAAATGGACCTCTGCAAAACCACCATAAGGTACTAATATCTCTATTTTCCAGAAAAGCAAACTGATGTCTTTAGAAACTAAGCAATTTTCCCAAAGTTTCACAATCCATAAGATGTGAAGCTTGGTTGTGACTGCACTTAAGTATATTGGTACACTTACAAGAAGAGACAGTGATTAAATAATAGTATGTATATCTAATTTTTATTTTACAAATAGAAATATGAAGATAAGCACAAAAATCAGACTAGAAGAATGCAAGAACAATGTAAATAATGCCTCTGAGTGATAAGACTATGGATGAGTGATTATTTTTTCTTGAATATATCTCTATTTTCCTTTCTTTTTAAATTAAGGTATACTTATTTTCTAAATAGTAATTTTTTATTTAAAAGAAGCCTAAGGAGATGAGGACTGTCACATACCCTCACCCCCATCAGACACTCATGCTATTTTCTTGGACTATTGCCAGTTTCCGTGGAAAAGGGGTGTTTGGTTGGATTCTATGTCTTATGGACAAGAAAAATATCAATGAGATCACTTACTCTCATAACACTCTATTGTTGTTTTCAAGAGAGATTTCTTCCATGTTTCCATGCCAGTGCAGGGAGTAATGTAATAGGGTACCTTGGGAGTCTTTTTCACAGTGGGATGGTGTGTACATTATATGTTCCTATGAACACCTATGATTGGTACAAACTTCAACGGGAAATCTGGTCTCCCTGGTCCATTCTTTATTGATATCAGGCTAGCATGTGAGGATTTGCTTTAATGAAGATTTTGTGTGATCTTGTGAACAACTCCTAATTTATGAATTTGGAAAACTTCACCATAAATTCATCAGTATGACAAGCCATTTAATCTCTCTTGCTACGCTTCTGGGTTATGTAGAAGGTGTTTGTGAGTCTAGGTTAGAGTGTTGGTAAAAAGACACTTCCAGGATTCAGGGCTCTATAGATTCCATTCCTAAATCCACCACTTATTTTAGCTGTGCAACCTTGAAAACTCTAGGCTTTATTTTCCTCATCAGTAAAATGGGGATACTACTAACACTAAGTTTATAGGGTTTTTGAGAGAATTTGTTGAGATAATGTGTGTAAAAAACACCATGATGTCGGAGAGCTAGTAGTTACTCAGTATGTGGCAGCTGTCTTTATTATTACTAGTTATTGTTGTTTAATGTCCATTTAAAAAGCATATTTGAGGTTCACTAGCAAAAAATACCGTGCACTTTCTAAATGGTATTCTCACCTGAAGAATTTAAAACTTTCTTTAATAGAGACATAAGAAAAATCAAAAGAAAAAGAAAAAGCAGAACATCATCTAGGATCAGATCTATTTAAACTTGCTAACCTATCAATATTTTAAATGAACCCTGTGGTTTTCTGAGGCCAGTTTTCATCATCAATATGATTACTACACCTCTATTAATGAATAATATTTTTTAACTATATTCCATAACTAGGATCCATAGTCAATCTATATATTGATTGTTTGACTATGCCATAGGCTGTTCGCTTTTGCATATGCCAACAGTTTCAAATCAAGATGTGGACCTTTAAACACCATAATCCTCATCAGACACCCATGCTATATTATTTGACCATTGCCGGTTTCCATAGGAAAAGGATATCAGATTAAATTCTGTGTCTTGCAGACAAGAAAAATGTCAATGAGATCACTTTATCCCATAGCACACTGTGGCTATTCTCAACAGCAACTTCATCTGTTTCCATGCCAGTGTAGGAAGTAATGAATGAGTGAACACACATGTGCATACATACACTCCCAAAACCTTTTCCAGAAAAGAACTGAACAGAATGGTATTTACATCCTTTAACACTGTTTCCTCTGAATTTAAAAGAAACAGCTTTGAGAAAACTTTTGTGGTCTTTTCCAATAGTGCTGTTGCGCCAAAATCAGAACTGGCTTTTCAACTAGATTTGGTCGTGTGAGTCAAAGCAGAGCTTGTGTTATCATATGTCTCCCTGCCTCTCCCCACATTAGTTGAGCCTCATTGCTCTTCACCATAATCCTCCTGGGCCCACGCTGCACGTTGCCTGAGCCTCACTGCTCCAACCAGTAATGCACTTCTGACACAATGGCGGACAGCAGGGGCAGTGTGGGGAGAATCAGATAATGCAGACACAAGCCAAACAGACTTGCTACCTCTCCAGTGCCACATTATGAACTGGCCAAATCAAACATGAAGGCATTATCCTGTCTTATCTGGTGGTTGAAAGGGGTGCAGCCTCCTTAATGGTAAGGTTTTTGGCTTGTTGCCAAAAGATTCTCATTTTAGCCGTTTCACATATTCACCCAGAATGCTGTCTCCTCACCTCTGTTAGCTGTTCCAACTTGAACATGCTCCAAGATGAGAGATCAGAACCTGTCAGGACCAGATGATGTCTCTGCCAAATGGGTTCCATGAAGAGCAGGTCAATTCAGAAGACAATTTATAAATGTCCGCTACTGGAGAGTGAGTTTAGGGACACCACATTACCTTAAAGGGAACCTAAATTTCGTAGGGTTTCCCACACTCATGCACCTGAACAGGACTGGCTTTAGCCTTTCCCTGGAAAATTTGTCCTTCTTAGATCATTGACTTCCCATCTCAGAGAGCAGAGTGTAAACACATCCACACACACACCCTTCAGATACAGGGTCTACATGAAATGGGTCCAAGGTTGTTGTTTGCTTCACAAATGAATCTGATGCCTAATCTGTAGTTTGAGAATGACTTCGCACAGATGTCCTACCTATAGTCTCATCTAGAAACAAACTCAAGGGCTAGCTTTTTAGATTTATGAGCCACTCTGATAGAACAGAAACACTCAAAGTTTAAAATGCCCCTTATTGCTGATAATAATTAATAATAAAACACATAGTACTACTTTTGAAAAGATATTCAAAATGGGTGCCGAGTTTTTATTAAATGTCATAAGTAAATGGCTTAATATGCCAGAACCAAAAACATAGCCCCTTTACATCAGAATTAATTCTACAGACACCAGCACACAGACCATATTCCAACTGTTGTTTGTGTGACCCTGAAGAAAATTACTTAAGATATGTAAGGTTAAGTTTCATCATAAGTAAAATGTATTCTGTCTATATCATAAAATTTTTCTAAGGATTAAAGCTAGGTAAAGACCCTGGCCCAACACCCAACTGGTGTAGAATAGGCACCCAATTCAGGTCAGCCTTCTTCCCTTCCCTATTTCTGTTCCTCCTTTACAAACCACTAGACTTTGCTTTCCCCTGAACAAGAGATCTTGATTTACCTTTTTGCTTGTGACGCTAAATAGCCACTATATTTAAAGGCTCCAGAGAGTAATGCATACCATCCTAGGAACTCAAAGGTGTTTCTAGTTAATATTTAATTAAACTACATAAAAGTCTCATGTTGAAGAAAGCAAAGATTCTCATCTTCATTTCACAGGCACTTGAATTTTTTGAGGCTGCATGCTTCCAAGAAAACAACCAATCTGTGACCACGATGTAATTAAGACCCATGATTTCTAATTCCCAGGCTTTGACTCCAACCTCTGAAAATGCTTCAATTCAATGAAACTAATGGCACTTTGGTCTCTGGAATTAGATCCTGTTATCAATGACTTCCACATGGAAAGATCATTCCAAAATGTGTAATTAACCAAGAAAATGCAAATAAACCAATTTGTACCTGCTATTTAGAGGTAAGACATAGAAATGGCTTGAGTTAATTATTTGAAAATGTAACAATTTTCTTCCCCGAATGTAGTTCATGTTCTCCTGTTGTTCACATATTTTTTCAAAAATTACTTTTTCAGTGAATTGCGTTAGATTATTTGTGATTCTATTACCAGTGCAGAGCTTGGGAAGAGAGAGAAATACATATCATAGGCACAATGAATAGAAAACCCCTTTTCAGTGACCTTTGGCAATTCAATTTAATAAACACGTTTTGAAACTCTACTGTGTGCCAGGCCTTGTGCTGAATGGGGTAGGAGTCAAGCTCACAGTCTAGCAGAATCAGAAACACAGGAAAACTTGGCCAGTGTTACTAAATGAATGAACCTAAAGGAGTAGGTAAATACTTAACTATACCTTCCAAAAAGCAGACAGTATTTGTGTAATAAAATAGGTCTATAAGGATACAGAGTAGAAAGGCTGCCAGGGGAAGAAATATTTAAGGTGGAGCTTAGTTCAAAGTAGTTTAAGGAAAAAGAGATTATGGCTTGTCGCTATCAGAACAAAGAATGGAACATCCTGACTCTCTTATTTTCTCCACCTTTCTTATCTGATTCTTTCTGCCTGTTGACCTCATTGTCGCCTACTGCATGCGGGCTTTCCCCTTCTACTAGGAAACAGGGTCCCTGGTAGTTTTGGGCCAAACACCATTCCAAATTAATGACTCAGAAGGAAAGAGTTTCTCTTGCCTGCCTTCAGTCTAGGTAGGACTCCAATCGGCTTCATTTGGGTTGCTTGTTCATTCTTGAACCAATCATTGTGGCCACAGGCATGATGGTTTGTCTGGCCTGGGTCATGTAGCCAGAACTGGGGCACTACTGTGATTAGCAAGGCTTTTAGAAACACATCGTTGCAGTGGAAAAGAAGCAGATTCTTCCAGGAAGAGAATTTCTAGGTAGACCAAAAGAGTGAATTCTATTGCAGTCTCTAAGACAGATGGGCCACCCGGAAACTAATATGGAAAAGAGTATCATTCCAAGCAGGAGAGTCTGAGCAAAGGCAACAAGAGGGAAAAATCAATGTGTGTTGAGGAAGTAGATTGTATTGGTGGTACACGGTGACAAAAATGGAAGACTGATTGGGGTCAGACGGTGTGCATATTTAAAGCCCTATAAAGAAGTCTGTGCTATATTCTCTAGGAAGACATAGGTTTTTAAGGTTTTGAGCATTAAATAATACATTCGACATTTTGGAAAAATAATTATCTTACATCATGGAAGCTATACAGAAGAGAGATGCTGGAGACATGGAGATTGGGAGGAAAGGTGGTGGGCATGTTGCTTTTGTCTGCAGGCATTCATTTCCTGATGAGAACTTCCCCTCCATTCTGTGGGGTGTTGATGGGATGGTCAATCACAGTGTCCACAGAACCACCAGGTTAGGTCAACGGTAATGCTGCATTTTCTGGGATGCACGATTGGCTCATGGCTAAACACAGCGCTCAAGCAGAGCCGGTCTGAGCTCTTTCCTCAGGTTTACCCCATGTGTTCTTTTTGACAACGTACTCTAAGGATGTAGGCTGAGAGTTCCCAGCAGTCATCCTGCTAGTACCTAGGATCTGTGTAAAACAGAAGCCAACACATGAGAAAAATAGAGGTAAAAGGGAAAAGTTCAATGGAGGTTGTGTCCATCCTGAATTGACAGTGTCAATATCATTCTTTTTTGCTTGTCTTTTAATTGCACTTATTTTACTCTACAACTGAATATGAAAGGCACCTGACATTTAAGATTTTATTTATTTATTTTCAGAGAAAGGAGAAAGAAGGAAGAAAGAGAGGGAAACATTGATGTGCAAATGATACATTGTCTCACAACCCAAGCCTGTGCCCTGACCAGGAATCGAACCAGCAACCCATTGGTTCACAGGCCGGCACTCAATCCACCGAGCAATACCAGCCAGGGAAGTACCTGGCATTTACTGAAAACCTATTTATTGAATATCAGGCCTGGTGCTGGGTTCTTGGTGCACAATACCATATTAAATCTTTACAATAACCTTGAAAAGTAGGTATCATGATTTTCCATTTTACAGAGGGAAAATGGTAACTCAAATAATTCAAATAACTTCTAAAAGTTTATTTAGCTATTAAGAGTTGGAAATGATATTTTAAAGGTTTGATCAAGTCTAACAGCAGATCTTCCTTTCACTTGACCATGTCCATGCCGCAGTGCTTCTGTACCATTAGAAAGCAATAATCTCTGTGAAAAATAATGAAAGCCTGACCCGAGGTGGTAGCAGTGAGCACAGCAGGAAAAGCCACACTCGAGATATTTAAGAGAGAGAAACAATTGTTCCCAATGATTTTTTTCAAAAAATTTTAAATGTTGAGGAACAGTTAGAAATCTAAGATGATTCTGAAATCAAGTTAACCTAAGTATATATAGGAAGAAAACTTGGCCGGAAAAGAAAAATCATGTTTTATTTAAAGTGCTTGTTGACTTGCAACTAATATAGTAAAGTATTATATTAGTTGCACATCAACTGTGATTGAAAAATACAGTTAAAATAAATAAAGGGCTTGTTGAATATTCAAGTGGAGCTGTCCAGTGAGTTAAGAATGCCGTGCCGGTGGTCCAGAGGAAGGTCACAATAGATACACAGGCTTCAGGCCACTATAGCTATCCCAGTGTTCACAGCCTTTGGAGTGAATGAAATAGTTCACAGACAGCCAATAAAGTGAGAAATTTTTTAAAAGGCAGAAAATTAGCCTAGATTTGAAAACATTGTCATTTAAAAAGTAGGCCTTTCTTCATGTTTCCTCTCTTGAGTATTTTTTCCCTTTTGTCTACTTTATGAATGACTATTCATCTGTAAAACATAACACGGTCATGCTATCTCTTCAAGGTTTTGTTCAATCTTCCATACTTCAACCTCTAATAGAACTGAATGCTTCAATGTTTGGGCCAGGCCCCCGCAACTTTATTCAATAATATTTTTATTATAGTTCTTATCATACTTGCCCTCTATAGCATTGGAGACAGAAGCACAGACATCAGATTTGAACAGACCTGGGCTAAATTTCCACTTTATGATTCACCATTTGTTGTTTTTTTCTTCTTTTTTAAGTCTTTTTTTTATTATTGTTCAAGGACAGTTGCCTCATTTTCTCCCCTCCACTAAGCCCCCACCCCAGCCATCCCCACCTCCCACCCTCAATCCTACCCACTTTGGCTTTGTCCATTTGTGTGGCCTTTGGCAAATCATCTAGTCTTTTTTTATCATGATTTCCTCCTACGTGAAAAATAAAGGAAGAAAAATATCTCCCTCACAAGGTTTTTTTGAGAATAAGGGAGAGATTTGTAAAGCTCTGGTACAGTGACTGGCACATAGAGAACACTAAACTAATCATAGATATTATTTGTTTATAGATCTATTTCTACTTTCCAGACTTCTTACTCATATTTGCATCTCTGTTCTCTGACAAAGTATCTGGCACCTGACAGCCACTCAGGAAATGTATGCTGAATTCACACATGAGTAGATAAGACGTCAGAGAAGTAAAAGGTAGTCGGGAGAGAGCAGGGACACAAAGAAAAGGGAGAAGAGCATTTCAGGAGATGTGGAGTGGTGAATAGTGCCAAATGCTCCAGAGAGATCTAATAAGATCTAATAAGTTTGCAAATATGGTATGAGATAGGGCAGATAAGACTTTGCTTATTTTTGTAATAATAATTATAGTGAAATGTTGGTACTCAGAGAAGATCACAGTGATTGTTGCATGAATGAGATGGCGGAATATGAAGGCAGAAAGACTAGACAACATTTGCAAGAAGTTGACTGATAAAGGGAAAGAGAAAAAGGTGCAGGTAACTTGAAAATGAAAGAAGGAAAAGGACAGCTTTTTTACAACAGGAAAAAATGAAAAAATTATATAACCAAAAGGAGGACATGGTTCTCTCAGGAAGAACATCTGAGACTTGGAAATGAGCAAAACTATTACTGAATGTCCTATTGGGACCTTCCAGGATGTGTCTGGTTTTTTAGGGCTGTGTATCTCTGATTGATTTTCTGTTGACCAAGCTATTTTACAGCTCTGTAGAGGTGGAAGTTTACTTGCTAAAAAAAAAAAAAAAAAAAAAAACTTGATAGTAATGCAAATTATTCTTGGCAATAGCAATACAAGAAAATTTTGTCCAGTAGAGATATAATAGCTTTGCCCTATAGAAAAGATAACCCCAAGCATACCCTTTTATTACCCTAAAGGATATTAACTATCTAATACAAAGTTTATTTCAGCATTCTTGACTACTTGTACATACCTCTCCTTTTGAAATTCTCCTTTGATATAATTATTTCAATAGCAGTTCTTCACTGATTAATGAGCTGAATATACTTTTGCCATATACTCATTTTATATTTATATGGGAATCATCTTATGAAAGTATGAGATTTGTATTTTTCACATTTTGAAAATTATAAGTTAGCAGTGGAAGGGCGCTATTGAAGGAAGAGCAGAGAAGAGAGCTAGCTGTCTGCCCAAGACCCTGGAAGATAATTCAGTTAAGGAGTGGGTCTGCATGAAGCATTGCTTCTTTGGGAGGAAGGGAGATAGGCAAAAAACTCTCTTGTTTTTCTTGATGGAAGTATATAAGTGTAACATACGATTATGTATTGGGTTATTCTCCACTGACTATACAACGAAATGATGAGCTCATTTCATACTACATCTCTGTCATTGTCCCCACCTTTGTTGAGCCATGATACAGGCTGTGTATGTAGTTAGTGTGAAGAGACACTAAGCACTTGTTTACTATGGCAGGCATATCCACTGCCCCTTTTCAAATGAATGAAAAAGCAAAGCATCACATTTGCCCTTAACTCTAATATCTGTCATGTATTTCTGATTTAAAGACATTATCTGAAACATTTCTGTTTTCTGGGAACACTTAAGCAATTTTCTGGGAACACAGGAAACACTCAAAATATTGATATAAAGAAACATTCAAAACATTGAAATAAAGTATTGGTATCAAGTCAATTTGGCATTATTCATTAAGAGACTTTAAGATGTGAGTAATTTTTGGTTTAGCAATTTCACTTCTAGGAATTTATCCTAAGAAAACAATCAAAAGTTAATATCATATTTTGAAATGTTTGTTGCCATAATGTTTATTATGATGAAAAATGAAAATAATCTTAATGTTCCTCCATAGGGAAATGGCTCGGTAAATTGCAGGACAGTGGCTGTGTCCTCTCAGTGCAATCATGTTTTCAGGGATTATATGCTAACGTAGGGCAATGTATAAAACATAACGTTAAATTAAAAATCAGGACACAGTTGCATGTACAATATGAAGACAATTTTGTGAAATGTATGCGTAAAAAGATTGGCAGAAAATACAAATATGCCATGCTATCAAAGTTCAGTTCCTGAATTCAAACAATATCCATTCAGACAGAAATATCTATATATTAAAATGGGAAAAGTAGCTATCTATAAATAAGAGATGATATTATTTTCTTCTACTTTTGCAGGTTACACACATTTGCTAAATTAAAGTGCTTCATTTATAGTTAAAAAGTTAGTCAGGTACTTACTTATATTATAAAAGTAATTCTTTTTTATAATGAAATGGATTTTCCTTTTAATCTCAGCTCTATATCATTTCGGATGTCTGTTGAAGAACCTTTTCTGCTTTGCTGTCAGGTGGTTAGAGAAATAAACTAAATCAAATATAACTAAGCAAAGTAACCTACCAATGCCCCAACCATGGGAGTCATCTAGAGTCTTCTCTCTCCTCAGTCCACACAAGTCATCCATCACTAAGAACTGTATATGCTGCCTCCCTGATATTCTTCAAACTGTCCACTTCTTTTCATCACCATCTCTACTATCTTCAGTTCATCACCATCTTTCTCTTGGGTTATGTTACAGCCTTTTAAGTTGACTATGTATTTTCAGCCTTGCTCCCTCCCCTTAAGTCCATATAGCAAGCCTAAAGTACAAATCTGGCAAGGTAAAATTCTTCAGAAGCATCCCATACTCATTGTTCAATGGATAAAGTCTCAACTCCATAGCACAGTTCATGAGCCTCACCTTTTGGTACCTACTCACTTCTCCAGCCCTTTTTCTTCTAACCTGTCCCACTCTATCCACAGCAAGTGAGAACACCAGCACCAGAGCCCCTAGAGCATACCATGTTTTCAGTCACTTCTTGGTCTTTGTACATTCTAGTCCCTATGTCCACAATGCTTTTCCTTTAAAAAAATAATATTTTACTGCTTATGCTAATACAGTTGTCCCATTTTTTCCCCTTGTGTCTCCCTCCACCTGGTACCTCCCCTTCCCTCCTCTTAGATCTTGCAATCCCCCCTTTAGTGCATGTTGATGGGTCATGCATGTAAGTTCTTCGGCTCCTCCATTTCCTATACTATTCTTAACATCTCCCTTCTATTTTGTACCCACTAATTATGCTTCTTAATCCCTGCATCTTTTCCCTCATTCTCTCCCTTCCCCCTGCCAGCTGATAACCCTCCAAATAAAGGAGTTCATCATCACCAAGCTGTTTTTATATGAAATGTTAAAGGCGTTTATTTAAGGAAAAGAAGATCAAAACTATGAACATTAAAATGGGAACAAATCCACAGCTATCAACAACTGAATCTAAAAAAGAACAAACTAAGCAAACAACCAGAACAGGAACAGGATTATAGATAGAATGCTTTTTCTATCTCGCTTTCCCGTTGTGCCAAACAATAGTTGATATCTGCTATCCTTCAGGTCTTAGCTGAGATGGCTCTTTCTGCAGAAGCCTTTTCTTGACCTTTTGTCATTGTAATGTACCCTTCCACTTGCTTCTATGGCATCCTATCATACATATTTTTTGTATATTATGGTATCAGAAAGTATGATGTGATAAGATGTGGTATGAAATATAGTGTAATGTGTTTTATTGTAACTACTTTTTTTATGTTTGTTTACTTGTTTATATTTATTCGTTGGTTGGCTCTCCTTAACTAGACTGTAAGCTCCTTGAAGAGAAGTGCACTATCTTATTTCCTTTTGTAGTCTCAATGCATAGCGTAGTATATGATGTGTAGTAGGCACTCAATCCTATCATACAATGATTGAGTGGACAAATGAGTGAAAGCATTCCAAAGCCAGATAAAAGTGCCTCTTGGGTTACCCACTAGACCCTGGCTTAGCATAGGTGCAGAACAGCCACCATTCCACTATCAACATAGAGGGATGAGCACACTATTTTACATAAAACTATTTAAGGAAAGAAATAAATGAATGTTAACTAATAAAATCATGTCTAGCTATCTTTAAAAATATCACTCATTGTTTTTAATTAAACTGAATACCTTTGAGATTTTATCTTTACCAAATTTGAAATCATCCACATGGTTTTCCCCTGTGATTTCTTCAAATTTGTCCATTGTCTTCTCATTGCAGAGGCGATGCAGCACTCCTCTGCTGCAATAGCCTCAAGGGCATCTACGCCGCCAGGATGGCTGGTACAGACTGTGGACAGAGAGGGTCTGGGCCAAGTAACTTTGGGAAATGCTGCTCATCACTTCCTTCCCTTGCAAAGGTACAACACAGATGGCATATCCGAAAGGCTGAAAAAAATTCCCTAGTTTAACTTTTTGGGATCTTGAGTTATCAAATCTGTTTGAGCTTATAGCCCAAGTAAACCATTTTAGAAAATACTGACATATCAATAGAGCATTGTATTCAAGGTTAGGAGACTGGACTACTGTCTGTACTGCTCCCATTAGTCATTTTTGCTTCAGAGCCTCGGGTTCCTGATTTGTAAAATGAGGAGCTTGGACTAGAAAGTGTTAAAGATCCCTTTCACACCTAAAATTCTATTTTAATCATGCCAAATAATTTGTCGATCTACTTCACATGGGAGATACTTTAAAAATATATGTCAGAGAATTTAATACAATCACAGAGAACTGAATTTTATTACACTTACATTCAGCTTTTTGATTTTTCATCATCATCTAGACCTCTTGATGGACATTCAGATAACTAAAACCTATTTGATCCTTATTCATGAAAATCAAAAATAGTTAATTTACTCCTCTATGCAATAGTCCTCTTAAATACCTGGTGCCATTTTCTCCTTTTCGTCCCTGATAAGTAACTGAAATAAAACTAATGGATATACAAGTACAAAGATATCATAAGGTTGGGACCTGTGAGTCTAACAAACAAAAAGCCGATTCTGCGTCTGCAGCGTGCTGTAGACACATCTGGCTTCCTTTAGCTCACAATGGAGTCATATGAATTGTGCTAAAAAGCACTATTTGTGCAAATGCAAATAATATTCCATCTGCTCAGGATTTTTTTTTCTTATATAGCTTTTGTTCCAGTGTGGTAAAAGCCTACTTCTTTACCCTGAAGTGCTCCTGCTGATGAAGAGTGAAGTACATGACAATGAACTAAAATCCATTATCAAACAAATACAGTGAGCTTTTCAGCAAGTCATCACAGGGAATGTTGTCTTTTTCTCTGGCATTGAGTTGAAAGTGATTTGTGCTCATGCAAATAAGACAAAGTAATGGGGTTTTAAAAATCATATATATATGAGGCACACATATATACATACATATATAAAATACACTGTAGTTTGCTTTGTACATCTTCCATTTTTATCTCTCTCTGCATGGGGGAGGGCAGCAGAGAAGCATTTTGGCAGCCTTCGTTAGATTTTCTTATGGGTTGAGTCCTGATAAGTTCTCAACGGGAAAATTTGAGCTCTGCCTTATGCTGTCTTGAATAACTTCCTTGGGAATTGGGAGAAATGCCTTCCCACCTCCTAAGAAGAGGGCAAGTTGGAAGGAGACTTAACCCTTGTGCTGCTGAAACCAAACAAAGTAAGTTTCAAGAGACCCAACTTCAGGACTCGCTGATGATGACAATCAAAGGTAAATCATCCAAGTTCAGTCTTAAACATTTCTGAGTGCTCATACATCCCTTTCAGTGCCTTGGGTCTTAATCTGGGGGCTTTGTAAAAAGTATACTCTTCCTAAAATTAATAGCCCATTTCTTTATTTTCACGAAGAATACAGATAGGAGTGACAATTATACTACTACTACTAGACATTGATAAACCAATCCAGAGAACAGTTGGATTTCAGAAAATGTATTCAGCCTTTTTATAGTCTACTTCGCCCTCAGCTTTGCCTTTTGTTTCATCTCCTGGTCTCCCACTCGTAAGATCTATGATTTCTTTTTCAACAAAACAGAGAAAAAAGCAAAAGAACTTGATCCTTTCTTCCTAAGATCAGAGAAGTGAGGCAGAAGAAGATTATAAGCTTGTATAAGCATGAAAGCCCTTTCATTTTACACAAAAGTTGAACACTTATTTTGTAATATTTCTGGCTGTTTTGTTTATGCCTGATGATTTTATGCAATATTTTTATCTTTCTGAAATTTGAAGAATTTTTTTATGGAAAGAGCATTTTGGGAGGTTTGTCTTTTTTATAATTTTTATACTTTACAGTTTCATACTATGCAAATCTCTTTTAGAGTTAAGTTTTATAATGCTGTTCTCAATTAACATTTATTTGTGAGTTTAAAATACAATGAAACATATAATGATGGTAAGATACAATGAAATAATAGATATAAAAGTACTTGAATTATTAGAGAAAAAGTGTCATAGATATCTGAAGTGTTAATGTTGTTAATATAATTTATAATTCTGAGGGAAAAAAATGATTGCCAGGAAATAAACAGTATTTTCTTTCTTGTGTACATTGTAAACATCAACAGATGATTATTTTCTCACAGCTTACCTTCTAGGATATATACTCCCAGGATCATTTCTATAGTTTGTTACTAAACTACTTTTCACAGCCCAACTGAAACCTGAAATTAAGTACTTGGAAACATAATTGTGTTATAACAACAGTTCTACCTACAGTTAAGTTACCTGCAAATATTAACATTATTCCTCAAAGAGTTCAACTTAACAGATAAAAATGCTATCTAAAATGAATTAGTAAAAGCTACAAAACCATAGCAGTTATCTTGGTATCGTATCTATAGTTATATTTACAGTTGTGTGGGATATATTAGAGTTACTGAGAATTGTAAAGGGATAAAAATAGTATTTGCCCTAATAAGGCTGCTTTTATCAAAGGTGATTTCCTTTCATGTTAAGGCAAGATAACTTTTCACTCTTACTGACTTCAAAGGACAAAGCATTATCCCAAATATGTTTTAAACTTTTAACATAAAATCCTTATGCATTAAACCATTAATATACGGTTGGTCAGGAAAATATCTCATTCCACTCACAATAAAGTCTTAGTTTAATTAGATCCTGAGAAGTAAAGGATTTAAATTCAAATCCTGGCCAACATTAATTACAGAATTCTTAATATTGTAGCATGCCCTTTACTAGTTCCTAGGGTATGTCCTGTGCTACATGAAAAAGGAAATTAGCTTCTGGGGATCAAGCACTGGTATTGTAAAATGCTGTATGTATTGATATGTGGTACATCATCCTACAGTTCTCTCCCAAGACTCAGAGAAACAACAGAACTTTATATATATATATATAAAGTTCTATATATAAGTTATATATAGTTATATATATAAATATATAAATATAAATATATAATATATATAATATATAAATATATAGTTATATATATAAAGTTATATATAAAATTTATATATATATATATAAATTTTTAGAGAGAGGGGAAGGGAAGGAGAAAGAGAGGGAGAGAAATATCCATGTGTGGTTGCCTCCCGTGCGGCCCCCACTGGGGACCTGACCGCCAACCCAGGCATATGCCCTGACTGGCAATCGAACCGTCACAACAGAACTTTTAAGTCCTGAAACTTGGAACTTTGTTTCAGTTTTCTTTCCCCACATGGGTAGGGGGCCAAGACCAGCTGTTTCTAACAGCATTGCATCTTGAACATTTCTTCAGCCTGTTTAACGGGGAGATGACTCCCTTTGTCACTCTTCTATGGTCCTCCCTAATCTTTTTTAAATGCAGAGCTCCTCTACGTAGCGCAGTTACAGCCATGACCAGGGCAGGAGTATTCCTCAGCCGTTTCGTGGACAGCAGTAACAGGACCTAGCAGTGAGAGGAGAAAAATGTGTGGGCGCCAGAGCAGGTTCTCCCCAAGCCTGTTCTGAGATCCTCAGCAACCTCTTCTCACTTCAGTTAGAGCTGACTTGCTCCCTATCAATCCATCAACAGGTTTTTATGAAGCATTTATTTTCATATCAGGAGGTCTATGAATTATACCCTCAGCCAGCACACTGAAGGGCAAAATGTGCCGACTACATTCAGCACTCACATCTCAGTTCTGCCAATTGTAAGTGAACTATGTGACTTTGGAGGGTCCCTTAGCTGCGATCTCAATGTGGCTGTTTTCTCATCTGTAAAATAGTTACCACACATGCCCACTCTGTCTGACACCTGAGTGTCAGACAGAGAAAGTTAAAAGATATTTAACTCTTGGCACTGAGAACTTAAAAAAAAATTAGGTCATGGAGAGAATGCTATGTTCTCTCCATGTATATTGTATATTACAATTTCCATATGTCCTATGGAAATTGTAATATACAAAGCATGCAGAAAGTAGCAGTATTATCGGATCTCATTCTGTGTGCTTGAGAAATTTTTGTAACTTCTCAAAGTAAAAGTCTTACATAATTTAAAAGTTATTTTAAAAATCTATTATGAATGCACTTCAAACATCAAGTCAACACTGCCAACTCCAATTTGTGTAAATGGTCAAATAATTTAAAAGTTACTGTAGGACAAACAACAGGGTAAAAGTTATTGTTGTAGGACAAACAATAAATACATTTTATTTTATTTATTTCATATTTCATTCAGTTATTTCTTATTTTATTTCAGCCAAAATTTTAGGCAATGACTCTGAGTTTCCAGGAGTCAAAAGAAGCAATTCACAGTGAATTAATACATTGTTATTTGGTCTTAAAGGAATCAGAAAAATTTAGGCGGCTGTCACTGGTGGTCAGTGCAGGATTCTTTCCTGGCACTTCTTAAGATGTTTTTCCAAATTTCATATTGTGAGGGAAAAAGCTATTTATGTTGGGATAACAGAAAATGCATTATAATTATCCCTCATGATTTAAGGCTTAACAAACAACACAGAGATGTGACAGGTTTGAAGGAATCCCAGTGCCATTAAGTAATAGCAGCAAATGCCCTGTGCCTGGGTAGCAGTTTACCCATTCTGCAGTATAGGCCTGTACTCTGCCCACCAATCCCAAAGCCAAATCAATGACTAGTGCTAACCCAAATGTATATTGTAACACCCACGCAGAAAAATAGACACACGCTACTCATAAGAAAGACCTTATGTCAGTAATCAAAACCAATCTAGTCTTTAATGGACATTTCTAACTTACTTCAAAGCAGAAACTGAAGGAGAAAATTAGGCAGGGAGGGAAGGGCTATAGAATATGTCCTACCTTAGTATGTTAACAAGTGGAGATACAGAAGAAAAAGAAAAAATAGAAACATCATATACAGCAAAGCAAGAATTCAAAAAGGGGAGCAGTGTGGAGCTATTTACGGATGTGGCAAATGGCTTACATACTTCAAAGGAGCTGCCCGTAACAGTCCACAAAAGACTTTTAGAAATGTTTGCTTAGTTAGTATATAAGTGATTGAAACTCACACTAGCAAAATTAAAATATAATAGGAAAGAGGTTGATTGTTGAAGGTGTAATCCTCAGAAAGCAGTACAGTTTTGTTTCATAGCACAACTCACTTGCAAGAGTCCAGAATACCCAGATGTAACTGTATTTTTACCTTATATGAAAACCAGGTGAATTTTACTACAAATAAATGATTTTATTGACCTGCTATTGATATGAAAAGCATTTAAGATAATACTTCATATGGTTTTGTTACGTCATGAATTAAGATGGCTGCGTTTTATCTGCATAAAATTGTTTCATGAGTGCTAGAAGACGAATAATGCACTATTTCCAAGCAGTAACCCTCTGCTAATAGAGATGTGAGGCTGAGTCCTAACAGCAACTTGAAGAGAGGTGGTCATTTGCCTGACGGCTCTGGGTAGAAGCTGGAGGGAAGACTCAGGATTTGTAGCAGAACTTTGTCATCCAAAGTATAGTCCATAGCTAAGCTGAAGCAACATTCCTAGTTCTACCCCTTAAATAGCAAAAAATGATCTCATTGATTTAACATTGCTTTTCCTCAATTTCCATGTTAACACCAACTACTCTTGTTTTGTGCTTATAGCTATGATTACAAGGTTTGTAATCAATACAGTGGCCAGAATAACAAGAGCCACTGGATTCATAACAGTTTATCAGCTAGAAAAGGCCATTGCTTAGGATTCATTTTATAATTGTTTTGGCATGTTATTTCATGATGATTGCTTTTGGGAAAAAATATATTATATATAGGCTTTGTTAATTTTTTTTTTTTAGCAGCTCATAATGGTATCTAACCAGTGAATTCCAATTAGGGCACTCACAAGCCAAGAAGAGATAAGACAATCAATTGACATATGGGAAGAAATAATGAATTTACATTTACCTATATCTTTAAAAGAAATAAAATAAACCCTATCAGTATTTAATGTGAAGTTGACACTGACACAAGTTGGGCAACCTATCATAAAAGGTTTGTCACTGTGGTTGAAAGAAGTGTGTGATTTTAGCAATGCAGCGTGGTAAGTGGAAGGCCCTTCATCCATCAACAAGCTGTCATCCTAGTGTGGCTTACTGCAGTCTCTGTGTGAGGCTCCCTACACGTACAGATATTACTTTAAAGAAGAGAGTCTTTACAATAGCAGAAGTTAGGCTAGGAGTGAGCATGAGAAGCATGCTATATTAAAGATGTTTGCTGGTGGTTTTTTCAAAAAAAGTGCTTAAAAGATAGTTGAAATTAAAGGAAAGTTGTAACGTTTTTTGAAAGACAACTTTTCAAGGTTTGTTGACCTATCCTGAGATAATAAATGTTTAGCAATGGGGTGTTGTCCTGCAGATATTTTTCTAAAATAAATAAATTTAATGGTGATGCTATTTAATGGAGAAAAGGGGTTTTCTGTAACAAATGAGTGGAAACAATAATTATTTTTAAATTAGTTATTTTATCTTTATCTTTTCCTAGTTCCTTTTCTAAGCTCATGAATTTCTATAATGTGTATAATAATATACAATATTACACATGGTATATCAAATACATTTATTATCTATACATCCCATTTATATGTACAATAATACATCTAATACATAAATATATTGAAGCTACATGCTCAAACACTTCTTGCTAATAGAGATGTGTGAATGACTAACTCATGCATAACGACAATAATTTCATGCCTAATGACATCTTAATGATGACAGCCACGTTTTGCCACATTTCTGGTGACATTTTAAAGCAGTGATTTTCAACCCGTGTGCTGCAAGAATTTTTAAAACATGCAATACCTGACTATTTTGTCAGGGGCACTGATCTCTTTTCCCTTAGATTGTCAAATAAAAAAATGGCAAGTAACAGTAATGTGCTAGAAGTTGTTTGGGTTTCCAAGAGAAACAAGGGCTCCAGGCTCCACTTCATGTTGTTGTCTCTGCTTTTCCCTTCTCTTTGAGTCAGCTTTAGTCCTCAGGCTGGTTAATCCCAGGACCTCAACAGGACTGCTGGTACTAGACAGAGAAACAGAATTCCATGTTCATGTTTAGGAGAAGTGTGTGTGTGTGTGTGACAGAGAAAGAGACCAACAGAAACTACTCCTGCCCTTCTGTAAGAGGCAAGAAGCTTCTTTCCCAGACACCCTGAGTAAGACTTTTCTGAAGTTTTATTATTGGCCCAACTTGGCTTAGAAAAAGGAGTCCTTATGTTAACCAATCTCTGTTAAACATGGTAGAGCCATCATAAGTAGCCACTAGAGTTCAAGTGGATGCCCACTGAGGAGTCAACCATAATGATCACTAGGTGCTATTCTCCCATGTTATAGATCCTTTGCACTTCACTGCCACCAATGGGGTCAGTGCTCACCTGAGGTTACCTAGCTACTAAGTCCGTGACTTGATTGAAGTGATAATTCTTACCTTCATCATATTTATCATTTATTGTAATTATTATTCCATTATTGTCAAAATAGTGACAAAATAAGATTTGTATTGCGTAAAATAGTACAATATAAGGGGAAAAGTACCTACAGATAAGTAGATTTGATAAATAAGTGGGGAGTCAGAAAGTGTCATAAATCCATGAGACTTATCCAGTACAAGAGGCTGGGAAAAGTGGCCTACTATAAGGAAAAAGGAAAACTAATACTTTATTTCTTAATAAATAGAAAAACAAATTTCAGATGGTTTGTGTAAGATGAAAAATAAAACTATAAAAATAAAATTAATTTTAAGCAATATTTTTTTCTGTTCTCTAGGAGTGAAATATTTGGAAGTAATATTTATAAAAGTATTGAAATTTATAACATTATAAGCAAAGAAAATGATTTATTTTTAGTATAAAAACATAAAACTATATAAATTTTAAACAACATAATATTAAAAGGCCAAAAATTAATGCAACAGTTCTTATAAGTCAATAAGAAAAAGATAAACACACCAATAGATACATGATAAAAGGATGATAAAAATGATCTACCAAGAAAGACAACTGAAACCCCAATGAACATAGAAAAAATGTTTAAACCCACTAGCAATAAAAAGCTTCTAGTAAAAACAGCATAGCTTTCATTTAAAAAAAGTAGTCAAAACAAATGAAATTACTTGTTTTGTTGTCAATGTTGATGAGGTCTTCAGGAAACTGGTACTTATGCATTTTTGGTAGAAATTAAAATTTTCAATTATTAAATTCACAAACGTTTTATAAATGACATGCTCAACTCATGCAAAGGGGATTTGAGAAGGATATTCTTGCATTTTACTTGTTGGGGTATAAAGTCCTACAGTGCTTCTGGAGTTTGGCATTAAATCTCAAATACCTCAGAAATGTTTATATTTGTTAACAACTGTCTCACCTAAGAAAATAACAAGAAATGCAGGCAAGAATTTATGTTAATTTAAAAATTTATATCATAGCCCTAAATTAGAAACAACTGAAACATCCAAAAATAGTAAATTGTTAGATAAGTTATTGTAAGATCATTTAATTAAATGTTTTGAAGTCATTAAAAATTATGCTTATAAAAATTTTAAGTTATGAGGAAGCACTCATGTTAATAAATGAAATGTGTATCAAATCTTAGCAAATACAATATCTTACTTTTTAAAAAATATTGATATATGTGTAGAAATAAGCTGAAAAGACAATATACTCAAATGCCTTTGGAATATGGAAATAAATTTCCATTTTTCCATTTCTATTGTTCTATAATTCCCAATTATTCTACAATGAGCATCTCAAGTATTTTCTTGTTTAAGAATGTGTTGTAACCCTTTGTATTTTCTAAATCCCTGTCCCTTTTCTTTGGAATTTTACCCTTAAAAATATTAACAGTTTATTGAGGTAAAAACTACATATGATAGAAGGCACCCATTTTAAATATACAGTCCAATAAGTTTTCACAAATGCATAAATTGAGGTACAGAATGTTTCCTTTTTAAAAAATTCAATTTATTTTTTTCTCATCAGCATTTGTCCCCCTCATATTCTCCTCCACCTCTACCCACCTTCTCACAAAACAAGCCCTTCTCCACTTCATTCATGTTGTGCATATTGAGGAGTTATAGTTATATATGGATATCAAACCAGTATAGTCCAAAACGTATAGCAGACCTAAAGTAAAACTGAGTGTCTTTACATACCTACAACTGACTAAAGGGAAATAAAGAACAGATGTGCATAACTCATAAACACAGAGAGCAGTATGGTGACAGCCAGAAGGAAGGGCCAGGGGCTGGGTGGAGGTGGGCAAAGGGTGGCAGGACACGGAGACACCTGTAATAGTGTCAACAATAAAGATAAAGAAAAAAGAAGTTATGTATGTAAGTCATACCTGTAATACTACAAAAAAGTGTATGAGGTCTGAAGCACATTTTTAAAAGTCTTTCATAAGTATAGCTAATTAAATGCACTAAAGAAAGCCTAATGTTTATTGAGCACACACATACCCACAGTCAATCATTTTCAAACATAATCTGATTCAATCCTCCCAACAATCTATGAGTAAGGTATTACCTCATTTTTATAAATTAGAAAATTAAATTTAAACTAGCCAGAATAATATAGTGAGGTAATGCTGTAGCTACGTTTCAATTCTAAATCAGTTAGATTCCGAAGTTCCTAGCTTTCTGCAACCCTATGTATGCTTCCTTTCAAGAAATTTACAGGAAAAAAAACTGATCAATTAAATGAAAAATTAATTTAAAGCAAAGAGTCTGGCAGGAAAAGCAAACTACTATTTTTGAGGGATGGCATATAATTGGTTTATTTGCAAAACTTTATTTTGGCTTTGGCCTGAATTATCCTGATAATTTAATTTATTTTCTATTTTCACTTTAAATTTCTTCCACATCTACAGCCCTTAGAACTGACAGGAAGCTGTGTTTACACAACGCCAACCATGGTGATACCTTTAAACTATCTGAGGGAATAGGTGTTTTTCTTTTCATTCAGGTGCTAGTCTTTATGCAGATGCCCGGGGAGTAATGACACTTTGATTATTTGTCTTTCCTGAGATTTCTTGGCTGAACCACCATTGCCAAGGTAAAAACAAGACATCTGAGAAGCTTCAGCTAGTTAAGTATTTTATAAACAGAGGATTAACTTCTCATGGTTCAAGTAGTTGACTGATCTCAAACTCTGCATGCTGTCTTTTTGAGACATTTGATGAAACTCTTTTACTAAGGAATTTCACTTATTTCAGAATAGATTTATTTCGAAGTCATCATAAGACCATACAATTACACACTGAATTTTAGAATGAATAATGCTTAATACAGAAATAGTATTTTTCATCCAGTTCTCTCAAGGAACAAACGCTGGCACTAAACTTTGCCTGGAGGAGAGATGACCAACACTATTTAGAAATTGCTGTGGACAGACCTGAAAATGATATTTTCCTCTGGTATCTTTCAGCAGCAGCTTTCCAAAGTCCTTTGTATGCCTTTTAGTTGTGTTGCAGGTTTTGTTTGTGTAGTATTCTGTTTGAAAATCAGTATTTTTGTTACATCGGTTTGAAAGATTTCTCCCAAAGAGGAAGAAAAATACCTGGTTTGGGTTCAGAGCAGAAATAAGGGGAAAAAAACAAAACAAACAAAAAACAGGCATGTACCTCCTGTCCCCATTCCACCATGGAATGAGTCTTTCCTGAGGCTGCTCCACCCTCTCAGCCCCCCACACACCACACATTCTCATTTGTAATTCTTTTGTATCGATGATTTATACCATCAATTTTTTAAAAACTTCATTTAGTTATATACAAAGCTTATATCAAAACATTGTGAAAATCTTAAAAACAGAAACCAATGAACGTATTTTATTTTCTAGAATTAGTTTAAAATGCTGTTGGAATAAAGTAACCATCTTCCCACATACAGAATGCAATTGTCTTAAAAATTGACCTGTTTGTATTGTAATTTTATGAAATGTCTTGAAGTGTTCTTTATTTTATCTATTTTCAATATGAACTGGAGTTAAAGTTGCTTTTCAAAATAGTTCTTTGATAACTCTTTTAACGCCGTGGCATTGAAATAGTAGAGCCTGGTCAGTGTTTATTCAACCTCCAAAGACATGGTCACCTGATACTTTCTAAGACACTTGTGATCGTAATGGAACAAAACAAAATAATTGACAAAAATTAGTCTTAAGTGATTGGGAATTCTGGACTTCAAAATCCTCTAGCCATATAAACTTTTCACCTGTCCTTAAAACCAGAAGGTCAAGAATTCATTGACCAATAAAAACCCTCCTCATCAGCTAGAAAACTCCCTTTGAAATCCAATTAACTCTTTCAGAAGCCCTCATTTTTCATTTTATCAGAAAGTTAAATTTGCCATTCTATGCTCCAATAAAAGTTAAGTTGTTTTGATCTGATAATTGTAAGATGTACTGTATGTATCTTAATTTGTAAGTTTTTAATGCTGAAGCTCAAAGCTGTTCAGATATAACAGGAGTGCTGGAAATGAGGTACAAAATGCTGGAATTCAAATTAACCAATAAATATATTTTAATATATATCAGCAGGACTCTAGAGGATTCCATTAATGTTGGAAAATAGAAAGGATTTAGGTTAATTTGGTAAGAAGGCAGGTCAGAACGTTTACAACAGTGGTATAGAATTGTATAGAGATGCAAAATTTTTCAAGAGAGCAGAATTTTTTCAAAAACGCTGACTCTAGCTGTCACAGCCCTGCCTTGGCTAAATCCAGTGGAGAGATAGGAGGACTTTCTAATTTGCTTTCCCTCTATTTTAATAATAGCTGTGCATAAGTAATTTATGAAAGGCCAACCAGGCAGTGGGCAACAGAAAATTAAACTCATTTTATCTGAAAGCAGGTGGATTTCTATATATCATTAGCATGCATAGAATTCTCACAATGTTATTTCTCATACTGATGGAATGTAACCAAATAATATATGAGTTTTTTGCTTATGCACGAGTGAAATTTTTAGATAAAAGTGCCAGCCCCAATGGCAATTTTCTACAAAACGGAAAACTAATTCTGCGAAGCTTCTTATTACTGGAAAGACTCATTTGGCTTGCATTAGAGACTGACATAAGTGACTTCAGGATTTTACTAACAGATTAGATGAGATGTGCCACGTGCTGTAATATCATTAGAGAATGTAACAGCCCTGGAACACTTTGGGGCACTTATTAAGGGTACCGGCACAAGTAAATTGTTTTCCTTCATTACACAAGCTTTTGGATTTTTTCTCTGATTAGACTGCTTTATTTTTATGAATTTTTTCTGACATTTAAAATAACTTTTATTTTGCACTCTCCAAAATTGCACACAAATTATGTTCTGCATGATTCAGTTCAGTGTTACTAAATGCATTATCTATGCCTTATTTCAGGAATATCACCTAGGCAGAGGGTAGATATGTATTAAGAAAACAGCTTACACAATACTAAAATCAGAACTCTTCTAACAGAATATTATCCAAACTTAAAGCAAAGACTAATCTTCATGGCTCCGAGGAATTTTTGCTATTAGTACCTTTCAATCACTCAGTGTTTTGTATGGGTCCTACTCTCAGCTGCTAACAAAATCTTAAAATTGGATCATTAAAAATGGCTATTATAATATGAATACTCCAATTGTTCTATTTAACTTCTATCCTAAAATTCATTCAAGTATTTGAAATATTATGGTTATTTATTCTGATGAATCTTCCCTTATCAAAAATTATGTATCAAGCAAATATTTTTTGCTAAGGTAGGCAAAAATGTAGGGTGAAAATGGAAATGCTTGTCACTTTGTAACAAAAGCAAAGAGAAAAGCAGTGGGGGTATTTGGGAATAATTTTATGCTCAATATTTTTTTCCTTTCTGAGTTTTCTTTCCCTGCTATAGTTTTTACCCTTTCCTGGGTATAGAGAGGTTGATTGTTTGTTTGTTTTAACCTTAAAATTCCTTTTACACATCATCATCAGAGAGGGAAACTAATGAGAAAATGTAGACACAAAGTTACCTAGAGAAGCACACCGCAGGAGTGCACTTGGGAATGAGCTATCCAGTGCCCCGGTCTATAGAGGAGTGAGGTTAGGGGCTGTGGAGTTAGGCAGAAGGGAGACTGAATCCCAGCTCTGCCATTTTATTACCCACCTGAATTTAGGCAAACACCTTCCTTTCTCTGAGTTTTTATTTCCTCACCTGTATAACGGTATCATGACAGAACTGACCTCAGAGGCCAGCTGTGAAGATCACATGGACTTTGCTGTTGGTGTTTCATCTTTACTGTGGAAAGGGAGGAGCCTGGAAACAGTGCATGGCCTCATGGGTTGAAAATTATGTCAGACCAATT
Source organism: Carollia perspicillata (assembly GCA_004027735.1). NCBI lineage: Eukaryota > Metazoa > Chordata > Mammalia > Chiroptera > Phyllostomidae > Carollia > Carollia perspicillata. Next base: position 39,553 of record PVKM010006724.1, read on the forward strand.
CTGGCAGATGCTCCAGATTTCTATAAGAATAACTCATTAGAATATGAAAATAATCAACGAGACAATTCCCCATGAAGTATTCTGAGCCAGGGACTCTTCAACCTAGAAATTACTGGTCAGTCATCACTATGCTTCACGGTCACCTCTTCAAGAGCTGGGCTGGGCCAAGTTAGTCACAGTCATCCGCATCTTCCTAATGCTACTTTTATTAGTGTACTTATCACACTGCATGGGTATGATTTACTTAAATATCTTCCACATATCTTGAATTCTTTGAGGGACTTTGTCTTTTCAACTTTGTAACTCCAGCTGCCAGCACTTTGCTTGATATGCCGAAGTCACCAATAAGAGTTTCCATGAGCTTTCTGTAAACACTTAAAAATATTCGAGACCTGAAAAAACATTTGTAAAAGATACAAAAAACTTTAGAAGTAAATCAGTAAGTACTTAAATTTCTACAAACTGTCATGCTAATATCTTCTTTATTGTTTGTGAAGTTTAATATTCATAAATACTTCATTATATTTAAAAAATAAGGTATATTTTCTCATTACAAAAATTTCTGAGAATGCACAATGGGTACCAAGAAACATAATCAACCTTAAACTAACCAAGATGTATATAGCTAAGTAATTTGGCATGTAAAGTTATTAAAATCTTTTCAAGTTATATTTACAGAAGAAAATACATACAGTTTATTTCGATGTCAGCTCATTTTGATATGATATGATGGGAGAGAGGGCCTGTACAAGTGGGAGGGCCTAGGCCCTGGGGTGTCTCAACAGCCTTATAACAATGGAGGAGTGGCATTCAAACAGGCTGGCTGAAGCATGGTGAAACTAATCAACAAAAGCTCCGTAGTGGAAGTTTCCCTGATCTTCAATAGAAAAGGTGGGGAGAGAGAGATGGTTTGGAGAAGAAGAGTTATACCACACCAGAATTAATCTTGTAAATAAGTAAATTAAGAGACTGCAAGTATTTTCTGATGAGCTAGACAAGACCCCTTGACTCATGTGCACCCTACCCCTGCAAAAATCTTTTCCAGTGTCTTTTGAGACCTAAAATTCTACCAGTGAGGAATAATTCTATTATTTAAAACTTATGAGAGCTAATAAATATAGATGTTCTTCAGACATATAACCCTATAAATAATAGAATTGACTTAGACCATATTGAGTTCAGAAAGTTATTTCTTGGGGTTAGATTTGGTAGGAAAAAAGGCCATGAGAGTACTAAATGACCAAGCAGGGATACAACCGGAGAGGAATGGTAAGTCCAGCTGTCAGGGACTGCAGGTTCAAGCAGTCTCTTCTGGACTACATATGACAACTTGCATTTCTGAGCAGAACCTGAGACAAACACAAATTACACTGAACCACCTGTTGGTGAAGCTTTGAATGGTATTTGATTTGAGAACCACTGAGGGCTCACAAGTCGTGGAGCAACCTGGCCAAACAAGAATAGAGAATTACCTGAGCCAGAGGAAGGGAGAGGAACTGATATAACCAACACAAACAGCCACATTTTGTGGAGCCACTGGAAGAGAAAAATTCAGACTCATCTTACAAGAATGCTAAGAACCAGACAGCCAATCTTCACATCTCCAGAGGTAGATTTTAAATTTTTTTTAATTTTTATTTTCGGAGTCAAAGATATTTATTTATCATACTGCCTATATCAGGGGTACAAGCTTCATTTTAATATCTCTTTTTAAATAAATAGGGGTGATGTAATAAAGTGTGGTAATAGTGGGTGTAGAAATAAAATATTTGGAAATGGGAGCAATATTTTCATGGGGCATAAAAATTAAATATAATTAACTTTTAGTAGTCACACAATATGTGTGACAAAAATATTTTCAATGAAGTAAGCAATAGTATAAAACAACAGAAAAATGTTTGGAAAAATCTAAATTATATTGCTTGCCATCATTATTAATTATTCTTTTTAATTAAAAAAATTCATAATATTATATTAGTTTCAGGTGTACATCTCAGTGTTTAGAGATTACGTGACTTATTAAGTGATCCTCCTGATGAATCTCGTACCCATCTGACACCATATGTAGTTATTAGCATGTTATTGACTATATTTTCTATGCTGTACTTTATATCCCTGTAACTAATCTGTAACAACCAGTTTATGCTTTTAATCCCTCCACCTTTTTCACCTATCCTCCCAAACCCCCTCCCATCTAGCAACTGTCAAAATATTCTCTGTATCTGTGAGTCTGCTTCTATTCTGCTTGTTCATTTATTTTGTTTTTTAGATTTAATTGTTGATTGATATGTATTGATTGCCATTTTATTGTTCATTTTTTTGGCTTTTTTTTCTTCTTAGAGAAGACCCATTAACATTTCATGTAATACTGTTTTGGTGGTGATGAACTCCTTTAGCTTTTTCTTGTCTGGGAAGTTTTTATATATCTTTGATTCTAAATGATAACTTTGCTGGATAGAGTAATCTTGGTTGTAGGTCCTTGCTTTTCATCACTTTGAATATTTATTGCTACTTCATTCTGGCCTGCATAGTCTGCGGAGAAATCAGCTGAGAGTCTTATGTAGGCAACCAAGTGCTTTTCTCTTGCTGCTTTTAAAATTCTCTCTTTGTTTTTAACCTTTTGCATTTTAATTATGATGTGTCTTGGTGTGGGCTTCTTTGGGTTCGTCTTGTTTGGGATTCTCTGCACTTCCTGGACTTGAATGTCTATTTCCTTCAACAGGTTAAGGAAGTTTTCTGTCATTATTTTTTCAAATAGATTCTCAATTTCTTCTCTGTTTCTTCTCCTTATAAAATGAAACACAGATTCATCTTATAAGGATGCCAAAGACAGGATAGTCAGTCTTAACATCTCTAGAGCTGGTTGTTTTATATATTTAACTCTCAGGGTTTACCCATATGTCCCGAGTAAATAAGTAGACTAAAGTGGTCTCTTGGAAAAATGTAGCAATGTTTAATGACCACTCTGAAGTTGAATACATGTGTAATTTTCAAAGTTAGTAACATCTTCAAAAGCATCATACTAAGCCATCACATTTTGAAAAAACATTTAGTTCAAGTTAACGAATACACAATTAAATGCCAGGAGACCAGTAGACAAAAGGTAATAATAAGAGTATTTGTGAGTCTTCATGTGTCTCAGAAAACTCCAGGAGGCATGGAAATATTCAGACCTCACTGTCGGAGTTGAGTAGACAAGGAATTCATGGCAAGTCTTTGAGCTTATAACCATATTTCTTATTAACACTTAAATTTATTTTATCGTTACTCTTAAAATGGAAATCTATGTAAGTAGTTGAAAGAAGAGTAGCTACTTTTACATCACTGTATTTTTATCTGGTATTTTCTGTGGATAAAACATCTGATACAAGGTAGTATCAATGAGTTCCCCTATTTTTTGAACAACATTTTATTTCTTAATCTCCTTTCTCTGGTCTCACTATAAAATGCTAAATCATATACCTTGTCATATTTAAACAATTTCATCTTACTCATATCAAGGGAAGCATAGAACTGTGCTACAGTTTGTGTCTAATCTATCTTCTAATTTGGGGGGTCTCTGATTATTGATCGTCAAAGGACCATTAGGAATGTTATGAAACATGTTAGCATTTATTTTACAAGGACTTGGTAATGATCTTATTTAAAATAAACAACTTTCTCTTTTCAAAATCAGAGAATAAAAAATAAACAGGATATTTTTCTCCAAGTATGCCAAAAGGTTTCTCACATTGATTCACTGCTTACAGATAAAAACAACTGAAGCTGATGTTTGTTGTTTATAAAGTGAGTGTGAAATGTTCCACCAAAATAGGTAATGACATTTTTGTGCCCATAAATGTGCATATAAATCCAATCATGTATTTG
>PVKM010006725.1:0-43377 GCA_004027735.1 Carollia perspicillata
TGGTGATTGGCAGCTTCAGTACAACAACTCACCCACTCATGCATCACGTCTTGTGAAGAGTTTTTTGGTGAGAACATACCAAATCACCCAGGAGACTCAGCACACCTATAGCCCAGATTTGGTGCCCTATGACTTCTGGCTTTTCCCAAAACTAAAATTACTTTTGAAAGGGAAGATATTTGAGGCTATGGATGAGATTCAGGAAAATATGACAGGGCAGCTGTTGGTGATTGGGAGAATCCTGTGAGGTGCTAAAGTGCCTACTTTGAAGGTGACTGAAGCATCATTGTCCTATGTACAATGTTTCTTGTATCGTGTATCCTCTTCAATAAATGTCTCATATTGCATGGCTGGATACCTTCTGGAAAGGCCTCATACACAACATCACCTTCTTTGGATAAAGACCAGCTTTTGGTTGTTGGTGGTACATTTCTCTTGCCCCACAATCTCTTCCATTCCACATTATTGTAAAGTAGTCACTTTTCATTGCCTGTCACAATTTATTTTAAAAACAGAACCTTTCCTTACATTTAGGTAGAGAATCACATGCAGAAATATGGACAAGAAGATTTTTTCCATTTAACTTATGTGGAATCAAAACATCAAAGTAATTAATATAAGTGAGCTGGTGCAAATGATTTTCAATGCTTGATTTGGAGTATGTTGGCTATCTCCTGCATGGTACAACATTGATTGATTGTTCTCAATTAATTCTTGATTTGATCTCTATCTATTCCAACTGGTCTACCTGAACATGGGCCAGCAAGAAATCTCCAGCACCAAACTTTGCAAACCACTTTTGACCCATTTGATCAGTCACAGCACCTTCTCCATACACAGCACATATTGTTTTTGTGTTTCAGTTGTGTCTTTACCTTTCTTGAAATAAAAAAGCACAATATATCAAAAATGCTGCTTATTTTCTTTCCTCTTCAATATTAAAATTGCTACACAAAAATTTACCGGTTTTGATAAATTTTAAAAAATATTTGTGCTGATATGACAGCTGTCACAATACAATCTAATAAAATTATTTAAAATGGAAGTTAAAGACAACTAAGCAATGCTAAAGCCAGCTTATGAAAAAAAAAAAAGCTGAGCAACATTTTTGGCCAAGTCAAAAAGTTCAGGGAGGAGATAATTTTTGAAAAACTCATTTAGCTTTGTTAAAACAAATGATTGCTTTTACATGTGACAGTTTTCTGGGTGTGCTGGCATCACTAGACTGTAGTTACCAATTTCTAACTGGGTTCCAATCTTCTCACCCTCCTCTCATTTGCCATTCATACCGCAGCTAGAATAATCCACTAAAAGCACTGTTTCATTTGCATCACTAACCGGCTTTAAAATGTTTTGCCCCTTCTGCTCCCACCACTGTTATCACATAAAATGTATGTCTAAAGTCTTTAACTGAATTGTTAATGTTTTTCAATGCACTTTCCTAGAATTTTCTTCCCTTCCTCCCTAACATAAGCCTTATACTACTGCTAATAAACTTGCACAGTCTAATATAGTTGCCCCTAACCATGTGTGGTCATGGAAAATTAAATTTAAATTAGAGAAAATTAGAAATACAGTTCCTTTGCTGCACTAGCTACAATTCAAGTTCCCGAAAGCCACTTGTAACTGGTGGCAACTGTACTGTACAGACACAACTGTGCAGACACAACTGTCCATCGATGCTGAGTCCTACTGCATAGCACAACCATGTACCTGCCCCTCAGTCCCATTGTACAAATCTGCCTGAAAATTCATGCACAACCATTTCCTCCAAGCAGAAATGCTCTCTCTTTTTATTGTGTCCACATTTCCAAATTTACATACAAAATCTCAAATACTTTCAAGGTGTAGACTATATTTCACATTTTCTCTCTCTCCATCCTAATGCATTTTAGTCAGAATTAATCTCCCTTTTTCAAATTCTTTAGTATTTTGTTTATGGTATTTACATGCTAATTCAAACACAGCTGCTTTAAAGAAATCTAGATGAAGCAATTATTTTGTTACTAATTTGGAGAGAGAAGAAGAAAAGAAGGAAGAGGTGGAGTAAGATGAAGAGTGGGAAAGGCAAGGGGAGGGGTAAGGAAGGGAGGGAAGCTGTTTAGCTTTGTTTTCTTCTGGAGAAACTATGCATTATAGCCACTCAATATGTATTTTTTAAATACCAAAATACAAGTCACATTTTAAATGTCTTATTTTTCAGTTATAGAAAACATCATCTTGTCTAATTTTTTTCATTTATAAGGACTAAACTTAGAACTGGACTGACACAGGCAGAACAGATAGTCAAACTACTTAGCAAGCAGTATGGTACCAACCCATCAGAATAAACCAGACTTATCAGCCTTCCTTCTTACTCCCTGTATCTTAGGAAGATCCAAGGAGTTCTACAAAACCTGGGATAGCCAGGAAAACATTGGGGGAAGTACTTTAGAGACTGAAGTCTGTAGTTAGTTTTTCTTCCAGGATGGCAGTATTTCAATATTTTATCAGTGAGTATGGCTTTACCTGTGCTTACTAAACAGCTATGGTGATGTAATTGTCCCAAGGTTAAACACATAGTAGAATTTGTAATAAATTAAATTTAATATGACTTTTCAAGAACATATCCACTATGCCACATGAGATACTCACTTTCTGGGACATTGATGCAAAAGCCTTTCAACAACTAAATAGGCGTGCGATCTTTATACCATTGGTATACTGTCACATGCATTTGTGTGCAGATTACAAAATTCCAGTAAACTACTCCCTCAGATGTTTTATTTGGGGGTAATAGATGCTTTAAGCCTAAAAATCTTAATAAGCCAACACTATTTATTTTCAAAAGTGCCTGCAAGGGGTACAATTCTGAAAACTTACATTCCAACTTGGCTGCTTGGTTAATAAAATGAAAGTAGTTTATATCAAATAAACAAGTAAAGGATATGGCATGCCTTGTACTGCTTTTAACGTAAATGGGTAAAACTACTTCATTCCTCTCCATGAAACATCTTGCACCTAAACTAAAATGCTTGATGTTTATACAGAAATGATATACTTTCATATAAAAAATTGATAGCTTGTATTGCCAACACAGAAAAGGTAATGACTTTTTCTACATACTCAACCACAGTTATACAAAACCAATAGTTGATACTACATGATTTTGGGTCCTATTCCTACTTTAAATAATGTTCAGTTTTTAAGTAAATTCATTACTTCTTTATTGATTCTTCTTTATAAATAATTTAAAGTAACTCCACACACAAAACAATAAATATAACTGATTTGTAAAGTTGTCTATATTCCAGTGGTCATTTCATATTCAATATTCTTTTCCATTTAAACACAGAACTATTAAGTACTTCTAGATTAGAAATAGGAGAGGTATCTGGGTATCTGTACTTTTCTTTAATATTCTCTGCTCACCTAGTTCTTATTCTGGTTACTTCTATCTTATGGTTAATTTGAACAAGTAAAGCTGATTTCCCCATCTCACAAAATAAATGGTTCAGAAAATCACAAGAGAGTGGGGGACTCCAATACATCAGCCAGTAAAAATGGGTAGCAGGAATAGTTAAACTTGTGGTGATGGTGGAGACTGAGTAAAGGGAGACCACGGTAAGCATAAAAAATATATATATTTTAAAAAAACAGACAGCTGAGACCATTTAGTGTGGAAACAAAGAGTCATAAACATTTTGATAGCTCCTGTGGGCATCACTGACTTACAGTACAACATAAAGACAGGCACAAAATCTTAAAAATTTCTCTTTATTGTCACCTATCATTTCTCATAACTGGACAAACAGAAAATGGCTTATATAATTTCCACCACTTCACAGCTATTATGGAACTTTATTTATTTGAGATACTAACATTTCTTTTCCTCCAAATGTTTTAAAAACATTGGCATTTCAAACTGAGCATTAGTATTAAATAGAACTATGATATGAGGCATCCTTGACATTTCTTGAATTATGTGGTGAAGTGGGAGAAAAGTGCTCAGGAACAAAGATGGAAAAATAAAGAAAAGCTTCTTGTATCACTGTTTATACAGGTAGGGAAAGAATCTATTGATATTTTCAATTTTTCTTCTGAATATTGATATTATTAGTGTTTCAAGTTTTATGAGAGGCATGCACCTTAGTCCATTTGAGCTGCTATCAAAAAATGCCATAGACTGTGAGAAATGAACAATGAACATTGACATCTATCTCAGAGTTCTAGAAACTTGGATATTCAAGTCACTGGTAGTAGATTCCATAGCTGGTGAGGACCTCTTCCTGTGTCACAGATACAGGTCTTCTCAAAGTGCCCTCACATAGTGGAATGGGCAAGTAAGCCTTTTGGGGTCTCTTTTTTAATGGCCTAAGTCCCATTCTAAAGGCCTCATAAAGGCCCCGCCTCCACGTAGCATACCATAGCATAGCATAGCATTAGAGAGTAGGTATCAACATAATGAATTTGAATAGAACACCAACATTCAGGCTATAGCAGAATGCAGCTTTTATGAATAAAACCAAGGTCTTTAAGGTGATTTCCACAAAGCTCACCATGGCATGAGAGACTGGTTTTATAGTTTGGGATTAGTAATTATACTTGGGATTTTTTTGTTGTGGGAATGCTCTCTGTCTTAGCATATCTACAACGAAACTGCATCTACTAGTCAGGTTTTTTCATGGTTTAGTATTACAATTGATATGATTTATTACTTGATTTGGCCAAACATTAGAACACCTACTTAAAAACATGTCTCAATTGTTTTCATGCCAAAGAGCCAGGTTTTCTTCCATTGTCCTGTTAGATCTTGCAAGGGTTGCTTAGGTTGTTTTTACACAGACATGAATCATGTTCACTAGCACATAAACTACAGTGTGCTTAACAAGATCCTTAATTTAAAATAGTTATCATTTAATCAGCTGAAGAAAAAGTTCTAGTGATAATTAAAAAATAAAGTAGGAAAAATAAATTCAAAAAATAAAATAAGTGAAATAATACAGGATTGGTGGATTGGGTCGATAAATTAAAATGAACCAGAATATATCATTAGAATATTAAAAGAAAAATAGAAGAATAAATGATATGAGATATTTAAAGTAATCTGAACAAGTTGGAAACAAGAAGCTATATAACATCAAGGTATCATAAAAAAATACCCTCATGACTGCTGATGTCTTAGAGTGGTTTTCTCTAGTGGGAAGCAAAGGGTTGAGAGGACTATACATGTTTAAAAAGTTTTGTAGGTTCACTAGAAGTTAGTTTCCTAACAACTGCCAACAGAAAATAAAAGTACAAGTACTCCTTCAAAGGCTCTCTCCTCTAGAATGAATAAGTTAAAAATTTAGTAACATTAATGGTTTTAATTACTCGTCTTTCATACACCAGGTTGTCTGCTCATACAGAGCAAAATACTCCTCATAAAAGATATGCTAATAAGAAAGCATTTTATAAACCCATACACATAGTTATAATCATTCCCACATGTTAGAGCACACACTTTATGCTCATGATGTCTAATTCATAAAACAATTCTCCGTAACAGGAATGTTCATCAGTCCTATCATATAAACTAAGAAACTGGGACTCAGAGAAGTTAAACAACTGGGTAAGTTCACACAGTCAGTTAAATGACAGATTCAAGATTTAAACCCACGTATCACATATATCTTTCAATAATTGACTCCATATAGATTAGCACTTTGCATAGGCAGAGATTATAAAATACCATTATTTTATTTATTACAGGGTTTTCTTACCATGGGTGAAATATTTTTAACTACTTATTATGTGACATCCTTCTGTGTGTTGAAAACAGCCAGAATCTAGATAACCCCTTAGATTTTAACATCATGGATCAGAAAATTAGACATTACTCACAAAGAACAGGTCAGCATTCTGGCCATGGTCAGATAATTTGTTCCTACTTTGAATTTTCTTTGTAAATTTTGCTTTGTGCAATGAACTTCAAAATAGTTCATGGTCTGAAGTTTTGGTATGCGAGATTGCTATAATCATAGTGGTCCTCGTAGACCACTTACAAATTACAAGAATACAATATACAACAGACTGATTCTGCATCTTTCTGCCACCTGGATAAACTGTATTCTTAGTATGTGCCTTCTTCAGCCCCCATATTCCTCCAGGAATTTTTTTTTCTCTTCAGACTTGTGATATTCAGTGTGCTCTCTTCCCTCTTCATAGCTCCTAATTCAACAAGAAAAGTACCTAATTAAGTCATATTTTGTTGGGAACCACCCTGCCTGGTTTCAGGAGCTGTAAACCCCCCATAGCTAAAGCTGAGTAAGTGACCTTCGGACTGTGAGCCACTAAGGAGACAAAGCTTATCTCCTCAGCAGGAGCGCTGCTTCTGCTTCATTCATCTCTGGCCTCCAATGCTTGGCAGGTTAGTCAATGATGGGTAAGACCCCTCAGAGGGGGGCAACCTAAACCAGACACAATCACTTGGGAGGCCCTCAAGGAAGGATTCAGGGGGCTGCAGCAAAGAGGGGGTGATAGACCCCTGCCCCTCGGCTATGGCATAGCCTGAGTCCTCATTCTGCCTGCAAGAAATCTCCTAATCTCTTGGCTGCCTTACTACCCCTGCCTGACCTAAGTCTGAGACAGTGCCTTAAGCCTGAGACAATGCTGGTGGTGGGTACCACCCTGTGTTGGAAAGGGCAGGTTCCCTAGGGCAATCAGGTCTAAGAAAGAGTATGTAATCCTGTGAAACCTGCTTTGTTTAGAATGGGCTCAATTAAATAAGGGTCCAAGCAAGAAGTGTGTTTGTTCCTCAAAGTTTTATAGCTCTTTAGCTATCTGACCCTGACTCAAAATAGACCCTCAGAGTTCTTTGTTATCTATTGTTTGACCCTTACTGCCTGACAATGATTAATAAGCTTTACCTGTATTTCTGTGCAAAATGAACCAAATAAAAGCACATTGAGGAAAGGGCTCTAGGCCCTTCTCCTTTGAGAGATTAGCCACCTTTCCTCCCTAAGCAGATCATGTCTTGGTAGTATTATTTTCACCCGTGGCAGATGATGGGGGGTTGGTTCTGTGGGCAGAATCCCCCACACACAACATTTTATGTTATAAAAAATAACTTGCCATTATTAATTAACTGTACTTCTTAGGATAGTATTTATTTTATCAAAAGGAATTGATTTATAATGTGTCAAATTTACAGAAAATACATTGAGTCATAGAGATTTCCTGTCTCGTTTATTTTACATAGATGTAATTTAAACGAACAAAATTACTTGTACACAGTCAAAAGTCACCAAAGTCAGGGTCATCCAACCTGTCATTATTATATTATTTTTTACTGTGGCATAATGGATATATAACATTATATTAGTTTTAGGTATAGAACATAATTTTACATTTGTTTATATTGCAAAATGAGCACCACAATAAGTATAGCTAACATTCATCCTTGTACAGTGTATATAGTTAAACTTTGTTTTTCTTGTGGTGAGAACTTTTAAGATGTATTCTCTTTGTAACTTAAAATACTATACAGTATTATTATCCATACTCTTCATGTTGTACATTACCCCCATGAGTTATTTATTTTATAACTGGAAGACCTTACCTTTTGATTCCCTTATCCCATTTCTCCCACCACTACTTCCCACCTCCGGCAACCACTGATCTATTTTCTATGTATGAGCTTCATTGTTGTTTGTTTGTTTATTTGTCTGTTGTTGTTGTTTTTAGATTCTACAAGGTGAGATCACAGGACATTTGTTTCACTCAGTGTGACTTATTTCACTTAGCATAATGCCTTCAAAGTACATCCATATTGTCACAGATGGCAAGATTCCATTCTTTTTATGATTAATGACTATTTTATTGTATATATCACATCATATTTATTCATCCATTGAGAGACACTTGGGTTATTTATATATCTTGGTTATTATAAATAAAGCTACAAAGAACATGGGGTTGCATATATCTTTTGAAATTAGGGTTTTCATTTCCTTAGGACAAATAATAAGAAATGAATTTCCCGGAAAATATGGTAGCTCTATTTTTATTTTTTTGAGGAACCTCTATATTGTTTTCTGTAGTGGCTGCACCAATTTACATTCCCATCAACAGTGCACAAGTTTCCCATTTCTCCAAATACTTGCCAACATTTGTTTGCTGTCTTTTTGAAAACAGACATTTTAACAAACATGAGGTGATATCTTATTGTAGTTTTGATTTGCATTTCCTTGATAATTAGTGATGTTGTACATCTTTTCATGTACTTATTGGCCATGTGTATGTCTTCTTTGGAAAAAATGTTCAGATCTTCTAATTATTTTTTAAATTTGATTGTTTTGTTTTTCTATTTTGTTATTGAGTTCTTTATATATTTTGGGTATTAACTTTTTATCAGACTTACAATTTGCAAATATTTTCTCCTATTCACTAGGATGCCTTTTCATTTGGTTGATCATTCCTTTCACTGTGCAAAACTTTAGTTTGATGTAGTCCCACTTGCTTATTTTTGCTTTCATTGCCTTTGCTCTTGGACTCAAATCCAAAACAATCATCTCCAAGATCCACCACCTCAAAAAGCTTACTACCTGTGTTTTCTTCTGATATTCTTGTGATTTCAGATCTCACATTCATCTTTAATCCTTTTTGGGTTGATTTTTGTATATGATATAATAGTCTGGTTTTATTCTTTTGGATGTGGATGTCCAGTTTTGAAAATACTGTCCTTTCCACACTGGATATTCTTGGTTCTTTTGTTGTAAATTAATTGCCCATATGTTCATGGCTTCATTTCTGGATGCTATTTTGTTCTGTTGATCTATGTGTCTGGTTTTATGCCAATATTACCTGTCTCAATCACTACAGCATTGTAATATAGTGTAATATGTATTATTAGTACTATATAGCTTTGAAATATGGTCAAAAGCATCAAGGCGGGGTCCTAAATACTGATTCTTTGTTAAGTCTAGTACTAACTGATTTGTAAAGCATAACAACAATGCTGCTCTTCATGACCTTGCCTTGTGTTAAGGCACAAAGCAAAGTGTGTGATCATTGCAGTAGGTTATAATTATGTATCAAATGATCTGCCACTAGACAAAGTCAAAATTGAAGGCTTTAAGGGGAGTTAGGGATATCGTTCTACAGGTGTTGTTGAATAGTGAAATGACCCATGATTCATTCTTCTCTGTGGAGGGCTCCCTGATTGTAACTTCAGCTTAACAACTTCCCCAAAACTACTATGTGTAACTTAGACTCATACTTGAATACTTTGTGCAATAATTGAAGTGTAATAAACTCTACAAGGTAAATAAATTACATTTATTCAAGGAATATCAGACACCAAATATAACACTGCCTTTGGAGTTCATGATTTAAGATGTCCTTGAAAATAAGATTACTTTTAATAAAGATGCCATTTTTAATGCCTTCATAACTAAACCTCCTTGGTCATGATTCCAGACAGAGTTGTATTTAATCTTGTTCTGATAGACCACAGCTTTCATATCCTAAAAGTGTATTTCATAGCAAGTTTTCAGTATTTGTGGCTAAAATATTTGCAAAAATGTACTTATATATTCTTAAGAACTAGCTGAATGAGCTGAATAATCTTAATTAAACTTAATAAAATTAAGACAACACAGAAAAATGCAGATTATGGATGTATAAATGAATTTCCTTCAGCTTTGCTATATTTTATCTGTCAAATTAAAGTTTTTTCACATGCACACCAATTCTACTCCATCTCATTCAATTAAAATGCACAAAGACCACTCTTACATACACAGTCTAGAATTCCACTAAGGAAAATTTAGAGAGGAGTTTTGCTACTTCAAAAATTTTGAATTCAACAAAATTTCCTAAATTTCACAAAAATGAGCCAATGTTCAAATCAACACATATTGCAGAAACATGGCTATTATCCTGAACACTGCAGTGAAAAATGCAATAGGCCTTACATATTTAAAACTTTTTGTCACATTATTGTTTTCTGCTAGGAGCTAAAGTGTTGGATAAGCTCATTTCATAGCCAGATATAATCACAGCAGAGGTTATAGTTGGATATTTTACTATTTGTTTTTCTCAAGTATAATAAGTATTTCTTACCTATATCCTATAAGTCAGAAAATAGATAAATCATTTACTTGAAAAATGAAGTATGAAAATAAAAATAAAGAATAGACTCCAAATCTTCATAAGTATCCATTTTTGTATTAAAATATTGCATCAACAATCAATCTTTAATGAATAGAACTAAATGAGAAATACATATTATAAAATATCAAAATAAAATATGAAGATTCAATTTAGAGGATAAATGGTCAGCTATTTCTGCCAGATTACTAATTTTTAAAAATTATTATTGATATAAAAGTAAAATGGTTATCTCCACAAACTAAAGTTCCTTTGACTAACTGAGAGATTCAAAATGAAAATCTGATCTTTATATGAAAATCATAGGGAAATGGAATAGAATATAGCTTTAACTACAGACTTTTAAGCCTAAACTATGGTTACAAGATAAATATGTGCTTGAGACACAGAGGCAGACAGAGACAGAGAATATGTGTTTGAAGGGAGAGAAAAGACTGAAATTCACTATGAGTGTACCTTAAGGGATAGGGCCACCCCCAGCAATTATATGCTAAACTTAAATTGTAGAATAATTGAATTCCAATAACAACTTTAGATTTGAGGAAAGGTACATAGTATTCATCATTAAATTCTAAATTCTAAATTCTAAAAATTCTAAATAGAATTTGTGACTTCCCCAAATTGCTAGTAACACTTTACATCTCTGCTTTTTGTTTCTTTCTATACAGTGAAAGTTATAGTCATAGTGTGTTATTACATCTTCTAAGAGAACCATGGTGCCTTGCAGGCTTGTATTTGATGTTAACTATGGACATGATGGTGGTTTTTGTTCAATAGTAGCTGTGGCTTGTAGTTTTCCATTCTAGGTATTGAATCAATGAAGCCAAAGCTGATGGAAAACTATGAAAGTGCACTTATCTGGGAAAGTACCATGAAGAAACCCAATCTTGTATCCATTATTTTATTAAATATATTAAGGTGAATATTCCAGAGCTACTAGCGATAACACTACCTGTGAAAACATTGAGATTTTAGGAGATGGTGACTTGAATTCTCAAACCACTTCCCAAGAAAGGTCTGAAATAAATCTTGTTCTCATAACACCTTAATTCAAATTTTAGCACTGTCTACCTGTAGGAGGATGCAGCCAGGAAGCCCCCAAAAGAAGGATTTGTAATGGGGTCCTGAACTCAGGGTGTCCAGGAAATATTAAAAATACGGGATGTCCTAACCCCCACAAGTCTGAGCTGGGGGGATGGGATACATGGAGCAGGGCCATGAAGTTGTTTTGCATAGCAACAGCTTTGCAGATAACCTCTGGCATGGTCATTTACCATATCTATAGCCTTTAACTGGTTTTATAGATAAGTTAAATAGTGGTGGCCATGCTTTGAGCCAGGGAGAAGGGAGTGACTTCCACCCAAAATGTAACTAGGAGGCAACCCCCCAGCCTGCCCCCGTTACAGCACCTGCGTGAGAACTTGGAGATGACTGGCTCCATGCCATGGGGCCATGCCTGCCCAGACTCACTATGGCAGACCAGTAAAGCTGGAAGGATATGGGAGTGCTGGCAAGTGTAGCCAATTGTAGGAGGAGTTGGAAATGGAGCTGCAGAGGAAGATTGGCAAGGGGATTTAAACCCAGACCCAGAAGCCACTGAAGAGAGAACCACGTGCTTTTGGCCAGAATGGGGACTCCCACATCCATGTGAGAGAGAATCACCATGTAGCTTTAGCAAAGAGAGCCATGCATTTTTGGCAGAGTGGAGACCCCCACAGCCTTGGTGAAGAAGAACCATGTGGCTTTGGCCAGAGTGCGGACTCCCACAGTCATGTGAAGGGGAATCACATGCTTTTGGAAGAGTGGGGATCCCCCTGACCACTGCAGCCATGAGAAGAATCACCACTCGGCTTTAGCAGAGAATCACCAGCACAGCTTTAGCAGAGAACTGCCACGCAGCTTTAGCAAATAATCACTACGTGGCTTTCTATTTCTTTTCCTGAGATATGGTACCTCAGACTGGGCAAAGGGGGAGAAGAAAGACTGTGTGTTTTTGGGTGTTTTAAGGGACTTTGGGATTTTGATGAAGACACTAAGTCATTACTCTTAAGTCTGTATAACCTGAATAAATAATTCCTTTCCTTTTCACCAATCTCTAACATGGAGAGCTATAATTCTCTGGTGAAGGGAAAGGCAAACCCAGTACAGGGGGACCCCAGGAGAAGGGGGGGACAACTAGGTAACATTGTGGGACCCCCTTTCCTGGCAGCCAATCTGGGAAAATCATAGGAGACCACATGTGCCGTGCCTTTAAAGTAATACAACTACTTGTACATGCATAGTAAAAGCCCACCAAAACTAGCCAGGGAGTATTCGCCCTATAAGAATAGAATCCCTCTAGCCCATGAGATCAATCTCTGCTTGGAGTTGGCCTGCTCCCATGTTCTCTGATATAAACTCTGGGTGTTCAGTTCAATTCTTTGTCCTGATCACCAAGAACCCGGTTACCTCTGCCCACGTGTGACGTACCTACTTGAGGGGCTTAAGTTAACTTGCTTAACCTACTGGGCTTCTCATTGTCACCACACACACACATATGTGTGCACAAATGGTAACTATGTGAAGTGATGGATATGTTAACTGATCTTATTTTGGTAATCCTTTTACCATATACATATTTATCACCTCATCATGTTGTATAATTCAAACTTATGTGACTTATATCTCATAGCTCAATAATTTAGAAAAAATAAAATAAAATTGAGATGTAAAGTCTTGTGTCTTTTAAGATCTTATTTATTTTCAGAGAGAGAGGTAGGGAGGGAGAATGAGAAGGAGGGAAGCATCAATGTGTGAGAGATATCCAATCAGTTGCCTCTCGTACACCCTTACCTGGGGAGCTGGCCTTAAACTCAGACATGTGCCCTGACCGGTAATTGAACTGGCAGCCTTTCAGGTGGCAGGGCAGCACTCAATCCACTGAGCCACACCAGCCAGGGCAAGAGACATAAAGTCTTTTAAAGTAGCATTTCAAGACAATGGAATGTAGTAGAGTCAATAGAAGTTGATTCCCATGACTTTTTCGATGTTTTTGGACTGTTATAAAATATTTTTATGATTAAATCTTACAAAGAGATAAAGAGCATTTAAAAAATAAGATAAAATAGATACAATATTCATTCATTCCTCAAAGTGAAATAGAACCAATCAATTCAAGTAGGACAATATGGAGACAACAATTATCAACTTTCTCTTCTGAAGAGTTCTTTGTCTATGGGAGGCAAACTTGTGAGCAGAATTTTGCCCAGCTGCTATGGGAACACAAAGAAAATGGCAGCTCCTTTTGGATGGAGAACCTGTTTAAGGCTTTACTGAGAAGGTAACAGTCTCTGGAAGAAACACAGGTTTTCTCTGGTGTAGAGGGGGGAATGGAGTTGGCAGTGAAAATAGCAGGCAAAGGGGGAAGAAGGTAAATTAGGGCCTGCCCTACTTTCAGGGTATGGTAACAACTTTGATGTGCCTGGGAAGGGAAAACAATGAAAAGTAATAATGTGAGGTGAGGCTTACAATGGTAATTTACATATGTTTGAGAAGTAATTTGCTTCCAAACCATGGGTTTTGAATACCTTCTAAAAGAAGTGTATCAAGAGGGTAAAGGTTAATCCTCAAATGGCTCTGGGTTGGTGCACACAGAAGGAGGGGGAAATGGCAGAAAATTCAGAAGCTGCTTGCCTGAGTATCTTTGTAACTCTCATTTACTCCTTAATCTGGTTTAGGAATTAGATTAAATTTATCCAAAAATAATTTTTTCCTCTAGGTAATTATTTAATTTCAGATTATGAGTATAATACAGTGGCTTTATAGTTAGAGGATAAACGTCACTGTAATAGAATTATATAATTCTTTCTTTTATACTTTCTGTTTATGTTTATTTTGTGCTGTATAATTGTCGATCAGAAATAAGACTTCTCTTAGAAAGCCCAGTTTATAACAGGGCAGCATTGGTGACTAGGAGAAACAATTTCCTTGCTTTTAAATGAGTGTATGTTCCTACTGAAAAAGAAACAATTTTAACTTATAATTAGGAGAATGTCCTTCTGTTATCAAACATTACAGTTATAAATTTGTTAAAACCAACTACTTCACTCTAAGTACAAAGATCAATCTTTGTCTTCCTTAGGTTTCTTGGTGAATGCTAATTATCGTTCTCAGTATAACCTTAAGTGTAACTTGCTTGTCTTCTTTGAAGGTCAGTATGCTATTTTAAGAATAATACAAAAAAATCCATCGTTGGTTTAAATGCAGACATAGTCTGTTTTATAAAAGGTGAATATAATAGTTCAAATAATACTTTAAGCTAAAATCTCCAGTATGGCTTAGAGAATAAGGGGCTGTTTGTTCCCAGCTATGATACTGCATCCAAATAACACCATTGAAGAATAATATTGAACAAATGTACAATAGAAAGGTGGGATATGAGACAAAGTGGGAAAATAGTGGGATTCGTTTCATTAAGATTCATTTATTAGTAAATCAGTCTTTGAGTGATGAAAAAGTTCCTGTTTGTTCCCAAAAGGTATCATTAGCTCAACAGTATTTAGGAACTTCCATTTGACTAGACTATCAGTCCTTTATAGATGTACCATGTTAGACGTTAAGTCAAGAGCCTGAACAAGGTGACAACCCTAAAAATTAGCATCACCTATCATGAGGGTTCTTTTTCTGATTCCTGGCCTCCACTGGGTATTTTTGTCACTGGCCTTGTTCCCTGAGGCCTTGAAAAAAATGTATGTATTTCACTGGAATGGTTTAAGAAGATGCACTTTTGAAGGAAGACTAATGACATATAACTGTACCTATTTTCCATTTGTACTAATGAAACCATTTGGTCATTCTTTCCTACCAAAACAACACTTGGGTACTAGTTGTCTATTGTACTAAACTGTGAAAACATGGCAGGAAATTTGTGAGGAGAAATAATAATTAACATTTACAAGTCCTGTTTGGGAATTTAGGTAGGAAACAAAATTTGAAAGTTTGGAAAGAGTCTTAATATTTTTAATAATTGTATTGTTTTGCACAAAATATTATATGATCTTGACCAAGTCACTGGGCTAATACATTTTAATGAATCAAGGAATCACAAAAACATAACAGCTAACAAAATGAGAGGAGATATATATATATATATATATCCTCTCATTTATATATATATGTATATATAACTATACATATATACATACATATATGTGTATATATAATTAATTATATATAATTAATATTCTCGATATAGATATATAATCAAGAATAGTAGTAGACCCAGTTCTCCTCTGTTGGCTATCACCTAGGCCCAAATTAATATTAAGGTTTTCTTGAACTCTATTTGGGTTCATAATATGCTTTTTCCACAAATAATGATGAATTGCTTTAGAGGAGAAAAAGAGACTGTTATGCAGGAGAGAAAGAGTCAGGAAATACCAAGGGTACTCCTATCTAAACATTACTCTTCATCTTCTAAGCCACAGAGGGTTAGCACCAAACATTATAAATTTGATCATGCATCATTCAAAAGTCACTTCTATGAAGCTAGGTAGCTTTCAACACTACTCAGATTCACACGGGGTTCACTGAGTTGGTCTTGGCTTTTATAGGATAGATGGACCTGTGAAAATATATAGCCAAAATGCCATAGAGAAAGAAGAAGTACAGAATGCCAGCATTTCTTTGAGCCAGAAGGAACAAAATCATTTATCAAAATTGATTTCTTTGTTTCTATTAACCTAGTTATAGGGGAGGAGAATTGTGGAGTGGGTAGAGCACTGAATACTGGCACAGAATTCAATCCTCCAAAACAGGTTAGGACAGTGAAGGGTTAAATCCACATTTTTTCATTTTATGTGGTTTTCTTACACCAGTTGCCATTGACCACCATGATCTCCACTGTCCCCTGCCAGCCCCACTCCCTACACACATACAGAATATCATACAAATTAGAGATCAACAGAAGAAACATTCTGGTACGTCTATTTTAGCTCTTGACCACTTGCTGTTTTGGGTATAAAAATTGTTGCTACCATGGGAAAAATAGTGACACATCAACTGTGGAAAGAAAATGTTGTATGGTTACACTGTCTCCTAAATTTATTGAGATGCACAGTGAGTTTAAGGTCAAGAATGTCCAGCATTTTGGCAAACTGCCCTTTATTAGTGGAAACAAGAAAATGCATCTTTATTATATTTTGATGATCAACATTCAGCAAGCTCTAGGCAGCAAGAAAGGAAAGCAATTGGGGATTTTGAGAGACAAACTAAGCCATGTCTTTGACATTCCAAATACTGATATTTTCACAATCCAGTACAATTGTCCTGGGGTGACACTTTAACCTTTTCAAAAGTAAACATTCTTTTCCCTTTAAACAGAGAAGATTCCTGCTGCCTCTTACACACTCTAAATAGAGAAATACATTAATTCAGGCTCTTGATGGACAGAGAGAAGAGCAGCAACATACTTCCTCTGTCCTCAGAAAATGGAAGAAGGTGGTGCTTTGTAAGTGGTCAGGCAGTGAAAAGGAGAAAACTTCAGCTGGCTTTTGTTGATAAGTTCTTGTAATAAATGTCAGTTCTTTTGCTACTTGGGACCCCTCCACCAAATACACATATTCTAGAAGTTTCTTACAGTGAAGAAATATTGTGTGTGTGTGTGTGTGTGTGTGTGTGTGTGTGTGTGTGTGTGTTGACTATGGATTGCATCTCTCACCACAGAATTTTATATGGGAGTAAAACCCACCTCTTAAAGGTAAAAATTTTGTAGAAGAAACTTGAATATTTGTGGGTACACAATGTCTGACTACACTGGCTTTACCATTTTTGTAGGTGTGTACAGAAACTTTTACAGATCAAATCATTCACACTGTAAAAAGTAAAATCCAAAAGTCTAAATCCCAAGTTCATGTAAATAACATAGCAAATGAAATCATATATATATAGAAAGTGACATACAGATGAACTTGTAAGGAAAATGTACCTATGATTACTCTATATATGTCAACAATTACTTCTGTCAATTCTTATACTAATGCATTATATGTTTTAAAAGATTCTTGTGAAGAGGTGCTAGTTATGTAAACACACAGACACAAACACACAATATTGAAAATACATCCACTTTGACAATTGAGATGCGAGGTTTCCTGTGACTTCAAGTGCAGTTTTCCTTCTGGTGATACTTCACAACTGTTAACTAGTTTAATGTTACTTCTAAAAATTATTTTTATAAGCCATTTTCATTTCTATTTTCCTTTTAAAAAGCACTCACTCTAAGCGTGTTATCATTACTGTGCTAATTTTTTACTACTTTATTTTGATTTTACTTTATAATCTTTTAGTACACAATTAAAAATGTGTGAAAATTATCTTCATATTGACTCTATTTCTTGGGTGCCAGACATCTGATATATATATGACAGGTTCTGTTCTTAAATATTCTATCCTATGCCCCATAGGAAGCTTGTTAGGGTACCCTAAATATTCTACGTGTCTTTTTTAATCATTTATTTTAAAAAATATTTCTGGATCCCTGGCTGGTGTACCTCAGTGGATGCTGGCCTATGAACCAAAGGGTCTCCAGTTCAATTCCCAGTCAGGGCATATGCTTGGGTTGTAGGTCAGGTCCATAGCTGGAGGCACATGAGAGGCAACCACACATTGATGTTTCTCTCCCTCTCTTTTTCCCTCTTTTCCCCTTTCTCTAAAAATAAATAACTAACTAAAAACTTTTAAAATATAAAAATACATAAATAAAAATATTTCTAGAGATGCATACATGACTTAACTGACAGCACTAACTGAGATTCAAACTTTCACTATTACAGATCTGAATAATTCTTTTGGTTTCTCCTTTAGTTTCACTGAAACAGGAAAAAAGAAGACACTAACAAATTAAAAATATATTTTTCCTATTCAAAAAAGTAAACAGAAAAATAAAAAACACTTCTTTGCACAAAGATCCAAGTCAGAGATTTCTGATCAGTTCCCATGTTGTGAAACTCAGGCAATCAGGACAGCCTCTTTCCAGTTGCCATGCTTCTGAATGTCAACCATCAACAGGAGGCTTAGTCCAGTGAGCATCCTCACAGAGCTAAAGTCTACCAGTCCCTAAACAGTCCAGCTTCTGAAAGTCCACCAACCTCTCAGCACCATGTTTCCAAAATATTCATATAAAATAAATTTATCTTCAGTACAAGATACTGTATCTTACAATTAAGCTTTCCTTCATAGTCGATGAAAAGTTTGCATCAGCTTTCAAGTTCCATAATTATTAGTTCACAACCATTTCAATGGCTCATTCATGTTTATGATTAGGTTTCATGTGGATTTGTGAGTCACAATCATAATGATACTCTGATATGACATTATTGTAAACACAACACACTTTTTCAAAATACAAGTGTAACTTTTGAGATGAATGTTTTGAGCAGTGGACAATTATTAGATAAGTAAAAAGATTCTGAAGTTTCTTGTATAGGCCACAATTGTTCAGTTAATATAAAAACTAACAAATACCCAGATATAGGCCAACATATAATACAGCTAAGGAAGAGAGATGCATAATTTCTCTAGTAGTAAAAAAAAGTAATGAATAACAAAATCTAGAAGATAAAATAATCACAAAGCAGTTGTACTCACCATCTATTATGTATATAATCAGTTTTTTAGCTAAAATGATTGCATACACTGCTACCAAAAGCATTTTCTGATTCCAAAATTACAAGCAAATTTTTAAGTGTCAAAATAAAATCTACTACAAAAGTAAAAAATACTATATAGCTCCGTTTACATTTATAGATGTTATCAAAGATCTAAATGCCTCACTCTTTTTTTAGCATAAACACAGTACCAAGTTAACATAATACGGAAAAAAATTTCCCATTTGTTTGTGTAATATTTTTCTCCTGGAAATGACTTGCTTTTAAGCCTAATGCAAGGAAAACCCAGATAAGATTTCAGAAACAACAACAATTTTTTTGCCAAAAACTATATAATTTTTCTTATTAGCTTCTAATTCACAACTAGTTAGTTCTCCTTAACAAATGCAGTTAAGAACATATGAATTTATGTGAGATGCTGTAATCAAAATTTAATTCTGAAGAAAAGGGCTCCCCAATTCTTAACATTTTTAATAATCCATTGAGTGAAGCCTACTTATTGCTTGTTCATAGTTCTTAATATCTCTTTAGTGAACTGAAAGAAAATCAGTGTTATTAAAGTACTTTTTTGCTTAAAAATTATTATTGAATTTGTTAAAGAATAAGTGACAAAAATTTATTCCTTTAAGTACCAAGGCTGTTATTAAAATGGAAACTATTATTTTTGAACAGGAAAAGAAATTCCAACTTGAAATGAATAATTATTATGGCTCTTGCCATGACTTCTGCTCAGAATAGATTTTATCCCTGAAGAGTGGAGTTTTTTTTGTTTTTGTTTTGCATGCATGAGATTTTTCAACAGCATGAGAGCATGTTGAATCCTTGTGCACAGTGATGAAGAAAAAGGAAATAAAATGTTGTGATAATGCTATTTTTTTACTGGAAAACATTTTTAAAAAGCCATTGATGATTAGAGACAGAGGGATACTGAAAAGTAGTAAAGCAAGTTATGCTTTTAAAGATGATATCCCATGTTTCAAAAAATCAAGTATGAGGGATAATTCTCAAAATAATATATTAAGACTACACACAATCCCATACACCATTCAGGGGCTTTTCAAAGTGAGAAAACAACAGAAATTGTATCCCAGGACCTAGCTGGATCTAACTTTATCTTATTCCTTCACTACCTTGAAGTCTACATAGTTGTAAGGAGATGGAATTAATGAAGGCTGCATACACCTGGAAATCTGTCACTCAGTTTCCAGAAGGACAAGAGTCAAGGAGCTTTATATCTTACACATTTTAGAACTGGAAGTTTAAAGATGACTTGGACACTGCTACAGGAGAAAACTGTGACTCTGCATCTGTTGGTGAGAAAATGCTGCTGCCTGCCCTCAAGATCCCTCATGGAGTTGGGCAGCCCTGCCTTGCTAGCCACCTCTTAGCCTGAAACTCATTAACAATCCTGCAGGTTCCCTTTCTCTGCCCTCAAATGCATCTAGAGCAGCAGAAAGCAGAAACTTCATCTCTGTGCTAGACAGAGGAGTCGGCAGGGAGACTGCTACAACTCCTCTTCACCTTGTACAATGGTTCCGTTCAAGGTTATCCATCTTCCCTTTTGCTCTCAGCCTCAGACAGTATACAGAGAGGTTAGCGTGAGTGGCACTGTAACAGTGGGGAATAGTAATCCACTCCACCATCCTTTTGACATTGTTTCTGTAAGTGCTGACTCTGACTGATATGTAGCTTGTAGGTGAACATCATGTTGTATACAAATCCTAGGAACTACCTTCAGAAGATAACAACTCCCAACTTTAGGCATCCCAGCTCTGGGAGATTTACTGATTTTTCAACAGTGGAGCCAGGATGGCGTAAAACAAGGATGATGAAAACCAGGATGATATACATCAGAGTATCACTTGACCAGTTTTGAGGTCCTTAACAGAATGAACTGTGTTAGTCTGCACACACAGAACTTTTCAAACCCCTCCCCTAGATGTCTGTTCTGCTTTTCCTCCCCCTCCTTGTAAATATCCTCTGCTATACTAAGTTGTTAAGATGGGGGTTGAGGCATGAGTCCACTATCTTCTCAGACAGGCACTTGAATAAACCACTTTCCTTCTCACCAGCACCTGTGTCACAAGTTTGGCTTTCACTGAAGCAGGCACCCAGGCCTACTTTCAGTCCAGGTGTGTGACTAATTGTTGCGAACTAGGATACCTGGCTGTAGGACCTCTGGTAAATCAGAATCCTTTCCTTTTTCTTTCTCCGTGACAGGGAGAATCAAACAGCAGCTGAATGCTGTGCATCAATGTGTTTGAAGGCAGCAAGGCTTCTTGTTAGAGCGCATTGGTGCCTGAAGTTCTCAATATCCAATACTATTTCCTTGGAAACTGCAGCAAAAGATACTGGTGTCCACACTTGGTATAGAGGCTGTAGTGACACCTGCGTTTAATAGAACATAAAAACTTTGACAATGAATATATTGGTTGTAATTACAGTGGATTGAAGGTTGAAGGTTCCTTCTGGAGGTATTCTGGACATTGTATAGCAGCTAAGGATGAAGAGGGGCCCCATTAATGACAGATATTTGGATCTTCCCACCTTGCTTAATGGGCCACAAAGTTCAGTTTTACTTAATTTAGCAAAATGAAATAATGTCATAGTTTTTACTTTAATATTTGGAAGAAATCCATGTTGTTACATTTATTATCCCATTTAATCTTTATAGCTCTTAAAAGTATATATTATTTATTCTTTTTACAAGGAGAAAACTGAGACACTGAAAAATTAGTATCTACTTAATGGGACATATAAAAGAAGGAACCAGGCCTAGAAACCTCCCTGGACTGTGAGGAAACATCTGGATATAACTGGTAAAAAATGCAATCGAATTTACTTAAACAGATAAGGGTGACATTGACACATGTATTTGAAAAGTGTGTGACAGGGCTGGTTTCAAACCTCAGGGTTAGTGTAGGGACTCAGTACCTACACTATTCAAGTCCTCTCTAGTTTTTGGCAGTCTATTCTCTGTGTTGTGTTCATTTCCAGGCCCGGTGTCAGCATGTTCAGAGCTGTATTTTCCCAGGTCGAAGTGCAGCTGGAAATATTGTGCCTCTCTTAGTACAGCCCCTGAAATTCTCTTTGCGCTTTGTTGGCTTGGAATCACATGCCCTTCTTCCACCAATCCTTGTGGCCAGGAAAATGAGTGCTGTTTTTACAGAGGCCTGAGTCAAAGACCCGTCATGCAGTAGGAGCATGGGGGAGATACATTTCCACAAGTACATGCAATAAGATTGAAAACTGTGGGTTGTTCCTCCAAAAGGGTACTCTTTCCAGAAAGATGAATACTGGATTTCAAAGTGAAAACAAAAACAAAGCAGATATCTATACAGCCCTCTCTCAATGCCCTAGTCCTGTCTATTGGCTCTATGCCACTCATCTACTCATAATGTACCCTCTGGTCCAACAGAACTGTGCTCTATTAAGGTGAGAATTAGATCGTCCATGTAACATTATCATCTTTGCTATCTTGTGTGTAGTTTAACTGCCTTAGAGGGATAGGTATCCATAGTTATTAACAGCTATTAATTACAGCCCCTACTTCAGGCACAATATCTATTTCTACTACTAGGCTGAATGTTTCTTCAGTAGATCAAGAGCTCAGTTAATTCTGAGGCAAGTTGTGCAGTAATTAAATCCTCTTATATTTCCTAGCCAAGATGAAGAATGATAGTAAAACCATTATTCAGTAAGCACCTATTATTTCCCTTGCTCCTTTAAAAGAAGGTATTATTGTCCTTATCTGGCAAATCAGAATAATCAAAACTATAGATTAAAAGAAATATATATTTGAAAAACATTTAATATGCTCTCTAGACAAAAGTACAATTTTTTTCCTGTGCTCTTGCTAAGTAATTGGCTATTTATAATTAACCAACTCATATTTAACATAAGTATCTTAAATTTTATTTTGCCAAAGTATCATCAATCATGGTTCGTTGCCTTCAAATCTTCAGATTTGGTTCAGAGCTTCTTTCTTCCTTTAATTCTCCACTAAGTCAGATGGTTTGCAAGTACATTTTACAGCAAATCCATATTAAAGGAATGACTACTTATCCTTTTTATTTCTGCTTAAGCTTGTCTTATTCTTGAACTGTATTTTCAATCAGTGACTATATATTCTGTTGTTTGATAAAGCAATGAGTTGGTGACAAGGTACAGAAGGTAGTGTATAACAGGTGCACTATTCCACAACTGTGTAATTACATCAGCCAAGGCTTAAGTTAACGAGTTTCTTGAAAAGAAGAAAACTTTGACTTTAGGTGGTAAACACACAATGAAATATACAAATAATGTACTATAGAATTGTAATGTTGAAATCAATATAATTTTATTAACCAATGTCACCACAACAAATTTAATTAAAAGAGAAAAGCTTTGGAAGAGAGATTGAAGATAAAAATCATGGTTGAGATAGGATAAAGATTATGGAGTCCATCAAAGCTCCATCTCAACTATTCCAGAAAGAGAGTTTTTATACTGTTTTCAAAAACTGTCCAAGAAAAAGGTGCCAAGTAAAAATCTGTATGAAATCATAATCCCCCAGATGATTCTATTGCTGATTTTTCATGTGTGAAATGGCACTAGAGATATGGTTTATAGATTTGAAATGACATTTGTGCAGTTATTGTCTTTAAAATATATGGGTTCATTTGAAGATCTCCTATTAAGAAATTCTAAGGGTAAATTTACAGTCATTGCCTGAAAATCTGTTTAATCTGACCCCTTGTGATCAGAATGGATATTGATAAGCATCCATAGTCAACAAAGTTCTAGGAAACCAGTTATTCAATGTTATCTGCCAATGCCTCGGGCTTCATATTAATCAATTAAAATAGAGGAAGAAAAGCCTCTTTCTGTGGCAGAGAAAAGAGGAGAACAACTGTGGGAAGTTAAGTGGGTGCCACCCAATATTAAAGAAGTGGGCCCATTTTGAGGAAGAAATACAGACTCTCACTCTTCACTGTTTTCCTTTAGAATATGCTGAGTTCATCCTTTTCAATCCATTCTATCTCCAGTTTGTGGATGTTTTCAGGATAGCTTTACTAGGTCAATTGTTTTACTAAGATGATCCTTTCCTCCTCTCATCATTGCAAATGTTCCTGTTTGGACAGAAAGAAACCTCTTTCTAGACTGGTCATTCCATTAACTTTTTTAAATATACTAAATATCTCAGAGTTTATACAATCCATTTCAGTCTATAAAATCTGTGCTGTCAAGTCTTACACTTGATGGGGTTTGCAGCTCCTGTCACACTAAAACACGGAAAGTAAGTATCAATAATTGCTTACTGGTAATGACAAACAAAATAAAAAAGACTTCTCTTCAGGCAAAGAAGCGCTACTTAATATAGAGTGAAAAGAGATGATATGCAACTTCCTACAATAACCTCATTTGTATCTTAAGGGCCCAGAGTTTGAAGCAGAAACTAGTGAAGCAGGATGACAGTAGTGGAAATTTCATTTAAAGTTGTACAATCATACTTAAATGCATATGTGTTTGTGTGTTTGTACAAGTTCTTGTAACCAGCTAACAGCTAGTGTCACATTACATTACTTGCAGGTGTTTAAACTACTAAACATAGGATATTAGCTAAAATCGGACACTTTCACATAAAAAGGCAACAGAATGCATTTTTTAAAAAGAGGATTTCATATATATTTTGTTTGCATATCTCAGGTATTCATTGGCATTACATACAGTAAATGATTATAAAACTAAAACTAAAATATTGCATTGTATACATAAGCTCAGAGAAACAGAAAATTTAAATACACTTTCAAATGTGCTACCATGACTTCTGTTGAAGTATTGACACTAAAGATAGCATATACTTGAGAGGGAAGAATGTTACCATGATCTTACTCAGTACTGAACTTTGCATTTCTTTTTATACACCTGTTATATGAGACAGAGGTTTACATCAAAACTGTAGTTTCTGGGCAGTGAAAGAGGATATCTAGTCACAGGGTTTCAGTGAGCACAATCAACTGACTTATGTCTATTCAATAAAACTGACTGAACCTATTAGATCTGATTATGAAAATTGTTCTATTTTTTAACTGTGAGATGCAATAAAAACACACCTTTTGCAAATCATAAGTCAGTATTTCAGTTGGATAGTTTATATATATATATACATATATATACACATATATATATACACACATATATATACATATAATGACTTTTCTGTTTGTAATATAAGAAAAAAACAACTTCTATTAGAATATACTCTGTAATAGAAGAATGAACCAGCTAACAATACATTTCATTTAATTGTTATATAGAAAATTTAAAATGTCATTGTAGGTCTTAGGGCTGGACAATGAAGAAATCCAACTATGTTATTGTAATATACAGAAGGCCAGGGTTGTAAAACCATTTCAAAAATTATTTATTGTTAAAAATTTGTAGTATCAATGTATTTTCACATTGTACATAGTATCATAGTATTAATGTATCAATACAATGCCTTTGATATAAAACTGCAACATTGTCCTCGATGAATATGAACACATTACCTTTTTTTACATGCTACCTATATGTAGTCACTTAGTATTGCCTCAATCACCCATTATAACTTGAGAATAAAAACAAACCATTCTTCCCAGGTCAAACAAGATCAAGAAACAAGGAACTGAACAAGTAGGTCTTATTCCAGCATCTGGGAAAACAGCTGGTCTCCAGCACGGGTCACTTTGTGCACCAGAGCCACACATACCCTTTTTCAGTCCCTCAGAGTGACGAAAATGACTACCTATACCAACACGACGCAAAGGTGTCTGTAATTCCTTTGCAATCATAACTGATGGCAATCTTTTGGTATATAAATATATGAGACAGAGATGTTTGAGGCACACAGTTAAGGGTTGATTTATGGTATGGAGCCTGACATGAGACAGACAAGATTCCCTGGTGTGGTGAATAGCACCCCCAAGAGGTGTGGAAGGCACTGCCTGGAGACAATTTATTTTTTAAGCAAAAGACAGAGCATCTACTGGTTTTGGTAAGTACAGTTTAAAGGAGAAAAAGACTGCAAATAAAAGTATAATTTCATAGCATATGATACAGTAGTTTGAAAGTCCAAAATTCAGATACATTTCCTGGAATGGACCCTGTTAACTGGGAAGGCATCAGGAAGTGCAGGAGTCAGGAAAGAAGTCATCAGCACAGCTGAACAGTCATTTAAACCTTACATCTCACGGACCCTAATGCCGTGACAGAAGTGGAACTCCTAACTGAACACATGAGGGCTTTGCAAAACTCCAAGGATTAATCAAGGTCATAAGTGGCTTTCTCCTCAAACGGAGCTATGCATCAAAAGCAACACCAGAGTACTTTTTAAAGGGTACACAGCTCTTTTGGTTACACATCATCACTGATATGAGATGCAGCTGTTTATCAAGAAGCCCAAATATCACATAGTGAAAGGACTTTTAACAAAGCAACAAGAGAGTACAAGAAATGTGGGTTCTAAGAGCTAGTTTGTTGGAACTTGATAATCATAAAAGTAGTTTGGATTTTTTTATCAGCCTTTCCTTTCAGTTAGAATTCAACAGGCCCACAGACATCTATGACGACCAACAACTGCAGAACCCCTTTGGGAGTTACAACAGTTAACTTCAAAGAAAACCCCTCAAAGGAGCCTAAGCAGATGGAAAACATCACCCATACAGAAACGCATACCCACACCCAAAATATTGCAAAAGAAAGTTCATATATACAACTTACATCCATCCATACTTGTCCCTCTGAAAACTTACATATTTTGGCTCCAAACTATTCACACTCAGGAAAAGAGAACTCAGATGGATTTAATCATCAATAAGGAAGTGCATTCACTTGGAAATAGAACTAATTTATTAAATCAATAAAAGCAAAATGATCATCTGGCTTATTTTAAAAGATGATGTCTAGACTCATTGGAAAGCAGTGCCCAGGAGCCTGCCAGGAGCACAGCAGGGAGGCTGGGCAGTAGGAAGAACAGCACAGGTGTGCTTCCAGCTCAGTGGTGGTGATCAGCTCTGTGGCCAGGTGCACCATATAAATACAAGCAACTCCAGTTCTCCTCTTCTACCAGATGGTGGCGCCATTGGCTGCCTCAACTTTTGGCATCCAGGCTTGTATAATTAAATTTCTGACCATCCTAGACTTCATTCAGCAAAATATTCAGTCTCTTTTAATAGATATGGACCTTAAGGAATCTGTGGAATAGATGATAGAGATATTACACAACACTTGATCTTTATGCCCTGATCCTAAAAGGATCAAAAGCAGAATTTGCCTCCAATAATATTTTTTTTTCCAATAATGTTCCCAGGGGTAGTTTATCAAACACTTAAGATTTTCAACAGATTGTTTTCAAATATATTGACATATGAACAGCTATTACAGAAAATGCACAGCTGGCTTATTTGAAATTTCTATACATTTTTTCTTCTTCTTTAGAAGAGGTAATAGAATCTGTGCAGCAAGGCTCATAAAGTATCTCTGTTTTGTAAGCCTGCTTAGCTTTCATCCATGAGACTCTGAACCTTGGCCCTGCCTACAGCTTCTCCATCTCCTCATGACTCTGGGTCAGTGAGACTGGTCTGTGAGGAAGGCTGTTGAGTATCTTGCCTGTGTGATTTCTGCATTGTTCATTTATATTGTAGAAAACATTTCTTACAGTATAGAATTATAATCTACATCTAACACTATTTATAGTGTTATTGCAAGCTGAACAAAAACACACCCATCAATAAGTTCTCTAGTATGGAATTATTTAGTAACTGGTGTTTTAAATGCTTTCTATTGTGTAAAAGTTCTTGGTGCCTTGTTAAATAGGCATTTGAAAATGTTTTAATCAGATTGAAAAAATGTTGGTTGGTGTTTTGTATTAATGGGGAACAAGCCATTTTTTCACTATTTTAAATAAGGAGATATCCAATGTGTTTTCAGAAATAGACTAAGTTGGAATAATAACAAACAATTGTTAAAGCAGTTTTCTTTGCTGTAAGAAAGTTTAATAAGCATTTCTCTTTTTATCTGATAAGCCAAAATTAGATGGATTTGTTTATTGTTTCTTTTAATGATTAGTCCCAAAAATATTTGCTTTGATTAATTATAAAAGTTAAATTTAACTGGACCATTAAAACAAGACTATGTATGTTATTTACAGAAATAATTTTTCTATGTTAAATAAGAATAATTTAAGCAATTAAGCACAGTATTAGCTTTGAGATTCTTGTTAGCTAAGGTAAAAAGGAAAATTATATGTGCATTATAGAATGTTTACTGTCTGGTAAATTCAAGCATACCAGTATTGGATTGAAGCAAATTTATTTCTTGACACTATACTCATTTACAATAAATTAAATTAATACAAAATGCTTTTGAAAATGACAAAATGTATGCACTGTGAAGTATAATTAGATTCCATTATAAAAGCTAACCTAATTCTATTATACCATTGTTGTTAAAATAAAAGAAGATGATCATTAAATCAGAAGAATGATATTGGTGTTCAGTTTTCCAAGGAAACTCTATGGAATGAAGAATCGACTTACAGGATTAATTTCAGGATTTAAAAGAATATTAATTTCAGGATTTCTTCAAAACACCATCATAATTTAAAAAATGGTTTCAGGTTCTTTTTCTCTGCTCGTGTGTTCCCCAGTAATAAAGACAGAGTCGGAAAGCCGTGAGGTTATTTTCGATGCCACCACTGTGACATGCCAGTGTTGCGTTCAAGGTATCATTTACATTGTTTCATTGACAGATGTTTATATCAATGATTCCGCAACATTTTTAGTAAAGATGTGATGCTGGTTTCTGTAGAAACTAAGGAAAGCAATATGTTCACAATATTGAAAATGTTAGAAGCACAATGATAACAAACGACATCAGCCATTATCTCTTCAGTCACATGGATGTCACTGAAGCATGTTAAAACAGTTTAGGAGGGAAGCCAGTCTGAATTACTGGAATCATGCGAACAATGTTTCCTGAGAGACAAACTAGAGTCCATTTAAGAATGTACAAGGATCAAAATGGGTTATAAAATGAGGGGCTGTCTAATGCATTCTCCAGAAAAGTAGATTTAATGACCTAAATAATAACAAGCAGTAATTAGCATACTAGCTATTTGCGTAAAGTGCTTAAGGGCATCAGAACATCCTATTCCCTTACCTCGTTTAAAGAATCCCCCCCATGCTTGTTTATAACCCTGATTTATGCTCTGTATGTAAAAAGAAGGAATTTTATATATGAAGATAAGGTGGTCTTAGGCCAAACATTTCACATAGCTCATCTTAAATTTATAAATTATCATAATGGAAATAGCAGAAAAAGTTAAAAACAAATAAAAAGGAGAGATGAATAATTTGGGCCTCAAAGTAGAACATGCTTGTTCTCTGAACACAATTCTCTTACAACCTTGTGAGCTCTGTGGAAAAGAAAATTACATACAGTATTTTCCATGACTCGCACAGCAGGGCACTTTTATTTACACAGGCATCACAGCATGTGGGAGGGACACATATTTTCATATTTTTTTCTACCACATTGAACTATATGCTTTGTAGCAGACTCCAAAGAGTTGGCACAGTGGAAAGCCAAGGTTTGCTGTGGAATCCTGTTTTGTGACAATGAAATGTGAAAAGATATTCAAAGAGACATTGCCAAGTCTGTACTACATGATAAAACTCTTCATACATAAGCTTGTTCCCAGAAGAGAGAAATTTCTTAACCCAATAATTTGCCAGGTGGCCATAAATTCTGAAAATCTAGAAATTCTGGCCAAGTCAATTTACTTCTGTGGTCTCTTGTTGGAAAATGTATGGATTCACATTAAAGGCTTGATGATGGGGACCTGAGGTGAAGGAGAGTGAGGGTGAATAGGGCTGATATGTTTGCATTCTAATCAGAGGACACGACACAATTAGCATCTTATCACAGTGTTTGCTTTCTTTTTGTGCTGCATAATTTGGTGCTTTGTTATACCAACTTATGTTTCTTAGTTGCTCCATGTACCACTCATTTATTTGGAAGTCACTTCTCGGAAAAACTCTGAAAGAGAAAACTCCAGCTGAGAAAGATAAAGTTATCTATGGAAAACCCAAGTCCTCACTCGTTCTACTTTACACATAAATCTATCAGGTCCACTTTGTCTATCTATAACAGGTCAAAAGCAGCAAAATGGAAGAACCTACAATGTGCTATATAGAGAAATAGTTATATAAGGCTAGTGGAGAAAGGCGTATTGTGGATAGGAAAGAATAATAGCTGACAGTGTAGGAAGAGACAAATAAGCTATATAAAGCTCAGGTAGGAGAACTTTAGAGGCAAACATTTTTCTCAGGTAGAATTTTCAAGAAACCGATTCTAAAGTAAGGGTCCAAAGTGCAAGTACTTGTTTAAAAAGTTTTCTGTGGAGAAATGAGCGAGGCAGTGGGGAAACAAAACAAAAAAGGGAAGAAACCAAGCAAAGTAGGATTTCAGGTCAAATTCCAACCTCAGCCTTACCCTGTATCAGACTATGCAGAACACTTTATCCCTCAGAGAGTGCCCTTTCCCAAAGCAAGGAACCTCTGTTTTAGTGTCCCTTTATTGGTTATTCATTGGTGTAGGGCCATGGGTGGGGGGTGGGGCATCAGGAGGATGTATCCTGTGTCCCAAGAGTCCAATAGAAGAAAGCCACATATGCAGATCACTCACAGCACGGCACGCATGCACAGGAGGACGGGGTTACAATGCCAGTGAAGGGTCCTAAGGGGATCTTTTTAGGCTGCCCAGTACACACCCATCTCTACATGCCTGGTCATTTGATGTCCCTAACCACCACTGAGGTCAAGAATGATTCCTTATTTAATGTTAAAAACAGAAGTCTATGGCAATAAAACTGTACCAGTAGGTTCATAATGAGAAGCCTGAGTTAATTTAACTCAATAAAGGTTTACCCCTACTTTGGGGGGTCAAAATAGCAAAGTGGATGTAGTGGAAAGACCATAGGATTTAGGAATTAAAAGTCCTAGTCCTGTCTCTGCTGCCCCTGGATACTGATATAATCTCGATATATGTCTTAACCTTACTTTGACGGTACAAATGGCTTCTTCAAACCCCAACTCAACCAACTCCATACAAAATCCACAATAAAGTGTCAAATATTAGACAGTCTCTAAAAGACCCAGAGTCTGGAAAACAGGAAATAGTAAATAAATGGGTGTTAGTTAAAAATACAAAAATAAAAATGAATGGACTTAACCAATACTTCATTTGGCTGTTAGTATCTAGGACTCTGAAGGGGAAAAGAAGCACTTACCAATAGCCTAATGTATTTTTAGTCATAATATGATTTGTTTTTCTTAAATTCCTGAAACTGTCTGTAAATATATCAAGCTGCAAGCTTATAATGTAGTCTTTTTTTTCTAATAGCTTAACTAGGTGTACATTAAAGAGAACGATTGTTCTTTAAGTTGCTTGTACATTTAAAATGTGTTGGTACTAAAGGTTATAATTTCCCAGAAAACAGTAAATAAATCTAGTAAAGGCATATTTATAAATGTTTTAGTTTGATTTCATTTTCATACTTTAATTTTTTTGGACTTTGTAGAGTTTTGTAAAAATCTTCCTTTTCTAATGTATTTGTCAGTATTTTCAGAAACATCCATATTTAGACTTTTCAAGGCAATCCTATATCTGCATACAGACAGCTGAGATGACAATTTTAAAACAACAAACGCTAATCTCTAGTGACTGTGCATCTGTGTCACAAAATGATCACATAATCTGTCATGATTAAAAAGTTTGTTGATCAGAGTTGTACAGCTGAGAGCTAGATATGGGAAAGTATGATCCAGTTTTCTGCTTTATTATCGAAAAGAAAGACTGGCACATACACCATAGAAAGCAGATTTTCTTAACATAATTTTGATGCAGTGCAATATTGGATGAAATAAATATCCACTAGCAAATAATTCCTTTGAAAATAAAGGAATTATTTAGTTTTTTGGCTCACACCATGAATTCAACTTTTCCAATTTTACAAATCTGTGTTTAAAATAAAAATACAGGATGCCATGTTATACATAACCTTTAAAATGATTTTGAACACAGTTATCTTCTGCAACAAGTTTATATTGAAAGTCTACATGAAATGAGAGAAAACAATGACTGGTACTTTAAGTAAACATTAAATAATATGAATAATAATGATAAGGATAATAATAATGTAAAGTCATTTGCATACTTGTAGATATTCTCCAGAAATAAAACCTGTCTTTGTCTTTGTCTCTATAGTATCTAGCCCTAATCCTGACCCGCAGTTGGTATTTAGTCAATATTTTTAGCTGAACAAATGAATGTTGTTTGAATGGATAAAGAAATGTAGAAGTGCAAAGTAATTGTCAAAAAATCTAGGAATCATAGTGATTTCTGTACTGATGTCTATAGAATACTGGAAGTTGCAATCATATTACTATGAATAATCCACTGGACTAAGGAGGAAATATACTTTAGCATGACAATTATTTTTAAAGGTATAATTCATATTGTTATATGTAAAGTACCTGATTATAAGTTGTGTATTCTCTCCACAGCTGACTCCTTTGAGAAAAATATACAGGCAAAACATAGTAAGGATGGAATTCTGCTGTCA
Organism: Carollia perspicillata; assembly: GCA_004027735.1. NCBI lineage: Eukaryota > Metazoa > Chordata > Mammalia > Chiroptera > Phyllostomidae > Carollia > Carollia perspicillata. The sequence continues at coordinate 32,425 of PVKM010006725.1, forward strand.
CAGATTGGCTTCACTAGCCCAGAGATTTCCTTATTCTCTGTACATTATGCCAATGATTTTAGATCAGGCCAGACAATGCAGGATGGTGTTATCTGAATTCACACTTTGGAACAGTTCCTGTTATTTTTGATGCCCCCCGGCAATGTCCTCAGTAGCAGAGCTGCAAACTCCTGCTTTCTCTGTGTGGATTGAAATATTGAATACAATAGAGACTAGTCAGAGTTGTCTGCACCTACCTGGGCTATGGGTTTAAATTCTTTCTCCTAGTTTTTACACCTCCTTACACTTTTTAATCTTTTATTTACCTTAAATTCCATCCTTTTTTTATCCTGTATACATCCATTTCTGAATATTAAACTATGCAAGTTCTGTGTGGTCTTTTCTACTATGACTTTCTATGTGCAAATAACTAAATTTCAAGGGTTTCATAGACTGATTATCAAAGTGACACCCATATTCATCAGGATTAGGTCAAATGCCACCATGCAAAATACATGCCTAGGTACTACAGTGTTAGACTGTAATAAGAAACCAAACACCAACAGACATATGAAAACATGCTCAGCATCACTAATCAGAGAAATGCAAATTAAAACCACAACGAGATATCACCTCACACCTGTCAGAATGGCTACCATTAATAAATAAACAAACCACACTGATGGCAAGGATGTGGAGAAAAGAGAACCCTAACATACTGTTGGTTTTAATACAAACTGGTGCAGCCACTGTGGAAAACAGTATGCAGACACCTTGAAAATTAAAAATGGAAGTGCCTTTTGACTCAGTGATCTTACTTCTGAGAATATATCCTAACAATCCTAAAACACAATTCAAATAATATATGCACCCCAATGTTCAGAGCAGTGTTGTCTCCACTAGCCAAGATCTGGAAGCAACCCAAGTACACATCAGCAGATGAGTGAATAAAAATGCTGTAGTCCATTTACACAGAGTGGAATGTGGTGCTGCTATAAAAAAAGAAGGAACCCTTACTTTTTGAGATAGCCTGGATGGACCTGGAAATTATTATGCTAAGTGATCTCATTTATATGTGGAATCTAATGAACAAAATAAACTGACAAGCAAAATAGAAACAGAGGTATAAATACATGGAACAGACATAGCTAGCTGTCAGAGGGTTTGAGCAAGGGGAGACTGGATAAAAGAAGGTGAAGGGATTAGCCAAAAAACATACAGATAACCCATAGACACAGATAAGACAATAGAGGGAAGAAGGGGTGGCAGCTGGGTGGAGTTGGGCAAAGTGTGGGAAAGTGAAGACATTTCTAATAGTGTCAACAATAAAAATAAAGTTTAAAAAAATCAGTTAATGCCCTGGCTGGTGTAGCTCAGTGGATCGAGCGTGGGCCTGCGAACCAAAGGATCGTGGTTTGATTCCCAGTCAGGGTAGATGCCTGGGTTGCAGGCCAGTTCCCAGCAGGGGACACACAAGAGGTGACCATACATTGATGTTTCTCTCTCTCTCTCCTTCCCTTCCCCTCTAAAGATAAATAAATAAAATCTTTTTAAAAAATCAGTTAATGCATATCTACTGTCTAAACCATAAATTTGAAACAAGAAATGGAAATAAAATGAAGGCATCAAAAGATATCAAGTGCCCACATATTCCTCAAATCTAAAAGCACCTTCTAAATTAATTGTGTCCCAACAACTGTGTTTTCATGAGTTAAGGAAACCTATTCTTTGCTCTTCATAGAAGATCCAGTTCAGTTTGCATTGCCTGTCAGGGAGATATTTCTCAAAGAAGATCAAAATGACAGTTTATTTTAAATTATGATTAGAAACAATGACATTTCATATTCTTAATCATGTGTTTTTAATACACAATTATAAAGGGCACCACAGTTTTAACACTTAGCTTCTTTTCAGAAGACAAAATTGTAGGAAGCATTTAACAGTGGTAGCACTTAGAAGCACAGAATTTTTTCTGAAATCTAGAATCATTGACCTTTGCACTTTTATGTTATAAAATTAATCTGTAGTATCCATAGGAAAATATTTCTTTGAAACAAGCAATTTCTAAAATCCTTGAATGTATCTAGTATAAGAAGAGTGCATTTACATATAGTTTGTTATATGCACAATTGTAAGGAATCCATAGGTGTGTGTACAGAATGACCGAATATGTGAGACTTCAAGGAAAAGTAGTATTTGTTGTTAGTAATGTCAGATATCACTTGAGTACATTCAACAGGCCCAGTGCTGTGCTAATTACTTTTACAAACATGTAGATAATTACTGTTTTCATCCCCATTTTACACATGAGGAAACTGAGACGTGGATATGCTAAATAAGGAGTGGAATTAGGGATTCAAACTGAGGAGTGTCTGAATCCAGACATTCCTAGCTACTAAACTTGCCCTCTTCAATATGACAGCTCCCTGCCACACATGAAATGTCGCTAACTCAAATTGAGGTGAGCTGTTAAGTGGAAAATGCGCACTGGATTTCAACAATTAGTAGGAGAAAAATAAATATTTAATAAATAACTTTTATGCTGATTACATGTTGAAATTATAATATTTTGGCCATATTGTTTTAAATAAAATATATTCTTAAATTTTACCTGTTTCTTTCATTGTGGCTGCTAAAGTTTTCAATTACATATGGGGTTCTCACTTGTGGCTTCACTATATTTTTATTAAATCTGGCTGCTGCATTAAAATATATGGGCTCCAATTGTCTTTGACAGATTAGGAAGGGACTTGGAACCGTCAATCCCTGCTTAGTGGGCCTTTGCCTCTAATTCATTTTTGTACCGAGGTAAATTGTGCGTATGTATGTGTATATATGTATATATACACACACACATATATAGTTGTATATCCCCTACTAATAATAAGTTCTTAAAAGTCCAGCTCTGAGTTTTCATATTGTAAAACCAAAGGACAAGAAAAGAGACAATCTAAGGTGAACAGTAATCTCTTAGGCTTTGTGGCCCTGTCAGCCTCTCTGTCCCCATAGGCTGTCCTCTGATCACCCAGAACAGAGCTAGGAATTCCCCCATCAGGGTTGCTCAGAGGTGAACAAACTCCAGCTTGTGGCCAAATTCATCACATTACCTGTTTCTACAAATACATTTGACTGGAATACAGTCATGCCCTTCTATTAATGTACTGTTAGGTAGTCCCCCAGACACCTATGGCCCTCAAATACTGATATTTGCTACCTGGGTCATTATAGAAAATCTTTGCCAACCTTGAAGGAGCTGATGTCACCTTTTAGCATGGGTCTCTTCCTTCTGCACCTTACATCTCAAAGAATAATTATGATATAATTATATTAGAATCAGATGAATAACAAACACTTTGAAACCCTTTTAAAGCTATTAACAACTCCCATTTGTTTCAGATTTAGTTTCAAGGAAGCTTACATTTTAACAACCACTTCTGGAATAAACAGCCAGGAATCCTATGTCTTTGCAGTTATTTTTCTGTTAAGAGATACTGGGCTGAGAAAAAATTTGATATGTCCTCTACCCTGATACCAACCAAGGCCTACACAGTTCAACATTCCAAGACTTACAATGAGCATGTCCAAAATAGCTGCTATAATACTTCTAATGACCAAAAAGTCACTGCGGAGAAAATGAAGGATGCTTACTTTCTGGCAAGTGACCTCTTTGTAGCCACCTTAATAGAATAAAGGATAAAGAGATCAATACAGATGCAATGCCATTATTAATGGGGCCTGTCCATACGGTGCTATTTTGCATTTTAAAATCCTACACCAGGTGGGTTATTTGAAGGTCATAGGTAGTGAGGTGAATTCTCATTTTGTTTAAGGGCATTTGTTTGTCCTGGTAGAATCAGTTGGCCTCAATTTTCTCAGATGTGAAAGATCAGGTAAAAATTAAAGTTATTCTTAAACAAGGCATGCTTTTCACTAAGGCTAGCATGAAAGGATATAGAAGCATCTACTCCTTACTGATGCTCCTACAACTGGCTATTATCAAAATTTCAAATATCATCTTTACAGTGAATACCATTGTGATAAGTACTAACCATACACTTATGTAAAATTGAGTCATACAACAAATAAATAGGATGGGCAATTATATACACCTTCAGAGATTTTTATTAAATTGTGTAAGGAATTATTCTTCTCTAAGAAGAGTTTTTACAGTAGAACAAAGTATGAATTGCAGTATTTCTTATCAACATATTTGGGGGCCTCAATTTTAAAATCTAGTAACGGCTCTGAAATATTTGGAAGAAATGTTGAGTAAAATATCTGTTTTGGTAAATAAAACAGATTTATTTATTCTGAGATTCTTAATAACTATGTTATAGAACAATGGCTATTAAAGTTGTCTAAAGTGCAACATGACCATATGTGTTGAAAAAGAAAAACACTAAAGTATTTAAAATACAAAAAATAAGCTTTACTAATATGAAGCATTGATTGATACTCACACTTTCATTCAATCCTATACATGACTTATCAGAAGAAATTATCCTGAAGAAAAAGCAAAAGAGTCATACAATATGGAAAAATGAATAATTGCACCCCCATTCATACATTTAGCTTAACATTTTGCAATATATGGGAGCTTATATATATTTCATAGAAATATTTGTTTTCCTCTCTGAATATTTACAAGGGTCACAGTGCATTTCTTAGTTGCACATGATAAAAATAGAACTACCTTGAGAAAGCTGACAGGCTTCACTTGCTCACTCACTGGAAAATTTAAGGATGGAAGTAGCTTGACTCCAATGTGGGCCAAAAGACTTTCACCCCCTTTCTCTACATTCCATGCTTTGTTTGCCACTGTTAACTCCTTAAATTGCCTTATTTTCTCATGTTATAGACAAAGTTTTTTATTCCCTGTAATCAGAAAGATGCCCATGAGCTAACCAGCCTTGTATCTTACAGCTACCAGTTCTAAACAGAAGGTGCAAAACGTCCCACCTTTCATGTGTCAAATCTAGTGCTAGGAATCTTATTGACCCTAATTTGGACAAAATAACTGATGTTGCCTATGAATCTCAGGATATATTAAAATAAATCATTCCACATTGTACTGCAGCATATATGTAAAAACTCACAATGCAAAAAAAATCCAAATGAAAAAGTTTTACATATATTTATCAAGCTAAAAACCTAACCTATAAACACACAGAATTAGAAATTCAGTTGTGAGGAGTTACTTATACAAACTACTAAAGTAATATTGTTTTTCACTAATTACATTTTTAATAGCATGCTATAGGGAAAAAACCAGTACTATCAGATATCCTCATGAGTTCTATGAATTTGATTGGTTATGTTCCAATATAGGGGCTGTTTCTTGAAATATTTTTAAGATCATTTATTTAGAATACAATTATATGAATTTAATATGTTTCTTTTTAATTATAAATCTTTTACTAAAATACTTTTTCTTTCTGCAATAGTTTTCCAAAAAATAAAATGAAATTAAAAAGTTGAAAATTAAAATGTAACATATTCTTTAAAATCTCTACAGTCTCTTCCATTCTTAACATTCCCTGTCCCTATAATTCATCTGAAAATCTGTTCCATGACTCACTTGCCCTGCCTCCCATAATCCTGGTGACACTTTAAAGATTTGGTGTCCCAGAATAGTTGAATTTCTAAGACCATTCTTCTAATACAGAGTAAGAAAGATTTTTTCCAGGTTAAAAATTTTAACCAGTAAATACAAATCATGTTCTCTACTTCTAAAACAAAATTTTGAAAGTTTCACTACAGAAAACCCCCAGGAGGCCTTTATTGAATGTATTTACCAAGAATTGTTTAACTTAATAGCAGGAGTTTCCACTTTTTAAAATATATGAATGAGAACCATGTTTGTGGAAGTTTAATAGATTTCTGGTCCATGTGAATATCGAAGACTTCATTAAGCTACTTCCTAGATATGAAAATCAAGAAAGTAAATCTTAAAAATTTACATCACAATTTTTATTTCTTTTTATTGTGTATATATGAGATTGAAACAGGATAATAATAAGCTAGGAAAATTCCTTGGCAAGAAGAATAGGGAAACTGAGACAGACAGCTGAACAAAATGGCTGAGCAATGTACAGCCAAATACAAAAGATCACTTTCCTAAAGATAACATCTAGGCCTCAGCTGTGTTTCAGCTCCAAGCCCAGAAAAGCAGCAAAATCAGGTGGGCAAAAATGAACCAATTTTAATGACTAGAGACTATCCTGCCCTGTCACTGACAGGGCAATCAGTGGACACCACAACTTTGAAAGAACACATCCGGAAAACTGATGAATATTCTGCTGAAATCCTCCCTTGAGACCTCCCCTAAGATTCCCGTCTGCAAAGAGAGATAAAAGCCTCAAGATAAAAAACCCAGGGTGCATGCTCTGCCTCTGGGGAGCAGCCTGCTTCATTCCTTTTCCCTCTTCTTCCCTCACTTCTTCTTCCACAGACACACATTTTCTAAAATCTAAGGAAACCCCAAACTTGCAGTCAGGGGAGCCATGGGTAGCAACAGCTCATCCCAGGCTAGTCCTTTGAACCAGTCCCCAAGGCCCTCTCTTCTCTGACTTCCCAGTGAGCTAAGGCAGCCCAGCCCTGGCTCTTTCATTGCTTCCTCTATGCTAAGCCTTTCACTGTGTTATGTCCCCAGATTTAATAAACGCAACCTCATAGTTACCTGGACTTGTGTTGGACTTGCGTTGAAATTTTTCCTATGGGAAGTCAAGAATGCACACACTACCACCTGGCCCTAGGCAGACCTACTCAGGACCAACCCCCCTGTCTGATAACAAGATGATGGATGCTAACTAAATTTATAGTTGTAATCATGTCACAGTACATGTAAGTGCAATCATTATGCTGCACATCTTAAACTTATATATTGATATATGTCAATTATATCTTAATAAAACTGAAAGATTTAATGTTATTGTGAGATAGATCCTTTTTCTGAATGAAAAAAAATGATCAAATTTGTTTAACATTCTCTAAGCTAAAACAAATTGTTCATTTCAACTGGAGAGAAGTAAATTTCAGTCCACAGATTCAATCAAGATTTTATTTACATTGCTCTTTGCTCTTAAAATGGGCAAAGCTATGAAAACTTAAGTGGGTTCAGGATATTCAGTTCATGAAATGTAATTTAATTCAACTCACATGAACATTCGTTTCTTTAGAAAAGGGGAAGATATAATTTTTTTTTTACTTAGCATTTTTTGAGATGGATTTTGGTAAAGCATTCAGACACAAGAATGCTCATAAAATAGCTACAGTTTAAGGTTAGTCCAAAATATAATTACATATGTTTGTAAAGTTAGAACATTATCGTTTACATTTATAAAATGCAAAACATGTAAAATAGCCATCAAGAGACATTTGAAATTCCAGATAGATAAAAGAGGTTTTTTCTTCTTCTTTTTTTTTTTTTAGAAAGGCAGACATATTTAAAATTAACATGGTGGGAAAAATATACCACAAACATTATTGCAAGATACATGATAAATGAAGAAAATTTCAGTTCAGCCAATGAGTAAAACTTGCCCTGGCTGGTGTGGCTCACTGGATTGCGTGCTGCCCTGTGAACCAAAGGTCGCCAGTTGGATTCCCAGTCAGGGCACTTGCCTGGGTTGCAGGCCAGGTACCCAGTAGTGGGTGCCCAAGAAGCAACCACACACTGATGTTTCTCTCCCTCTCTTTTTCCGTCCCCTTCCCTCTCTAAAGATAAATAAAATATTTTAAAAACCCAAATGAGTAAAACAATACATAAAAGTTCATGTGAATCAATAATTTAAAAAAATCAAATATCCTTAAGACTCACCAGTTGAGAAAAGTAATATATATATACTTAGGCAATTCATGAAAGCAGAATACAAATGGCCAATAAATATTCAAAAACATTTCATTCTAAGAAAAACAATGCACTAGCATTTTCACACCGGATTGAAGTAATAAAACAGATGGTATGGAATACTGGAAAGGGTATAAGATAATGAACATTCCCATACACTGATTATGTGAGTTTAACATGGGACAGTCTTTGGAGGGCAATATGATCTTTCAAAATATCAGATGCACAAGGTTTCAACCAATTATTTTTCTTACAGAGACTTATCTTAAAAAATACTTGCATATATGTGTGTTTTTATGACAGTTTAAATTAGAAAAATAATGGAAAATTCTTGAAGTCATTTAATATGGAGGTGACTAGATAAAACATGGCATGTTCACACTACAGAATATGTATCACCTGTTAAATGATTAGTATGTCTACTTGACTTAACATGGAAAGATCTATTTTGACATACTGTTACATGAAAATGGCAAAATTTAGAATATTATGATATAATGTTCTTTGAAATTAACCAATTAATACAATTGTTTCTATAACTATGTTATGTACCATATTTTTTGGATTATAAGACCCATCCCCCAAATTTGGAAGGAAAAGGGGGGGTGAGTCTTATAGTCCAAATGTAGCTAACCTGGCTCACTGTTGGGGGCGGCAGTGGAGCAGGGTCACAGGAAGCGGGAGCAGGGTTGCCACTGCATTTTCCTTCCATATTTGGGGGGGGGGGTGAAGTGTGCATCTTATAGTTGAAAAAATACAGTATGTTAAAAGCAAAATATAGGAAAGAATATGAACCAAATTATTAATAGTGGCTACTCCAGGGGAAGAAAATACTGAAATAGAATTAAAAAACAAACTTTCATTTTATGTTTCATGATTCTGCAATATTTTAAATTTCAAACTATAAACATGTTTTGAAATAAGAGATTTGCATAGTTTTAAAAGTAATGGTATACCATATTTTTCAGACCATAAGATGCACCTAGGTTTTAGAGGAGAAAAATAGAAAAAAAAATTGAAGTAAAAGATGTGGTAAAATATTTAATAACACAAATAACATAATATTTCACCAATGTAAATGTAGACAGAACTCAATGGGAATATTAACAACCATTATTCCTCCCAAACTTTGGAGGGGAAAGTGCATCTTATAGTCCAAAAAATACAGTAATTCACTGTTGATTATAATTACATATGCTTTTAAAATATGAATAGACAAGAATAAATGGAAACATAAAAGTAGGAATATTGCTTTATCATGTAAGTCACGGGTATCAAACTCATTTTCACCGGGGAACACATCAGCCTTGCAGTTGCCTTCAAAGGACTGAATGTAATTTTTAGGACTGAATAAATGTAACTATTTAACAGTTAAGCAAGAGCTCGGTGCTGCCGCTGGGTAGAAACAAGGTACTAGGCCGGATAAAACAAGGTGGAAGGCCGGATTCGGCCAGCAGGCCTTGTGTTTGCCACCTGTGAGTTAGAAAGTCCCCCAGGTGAGACTTCATGATCTTTACTGAGTGATTACAGAGAAAGTTAAAGCTAAATTCAGTTTATGGACATGTCATAATATTCAGCCCAGTTTAACTATGAGGGGGGACCCAAAAAACCACAAAATTGTCTTCTAGAGGGTGGGCCCCTTGTACAATAGTACAGGCTTTCCTGCTAGGTGAGTGTTCTGAGAACCCTATGTATCAGTGTACCAGATGGCAGTGTTGTAAGAGGCTGTGTTTGGCTTCAGTGAATTTTTCTGAAGACTCTCTCAACACCTTTGCCCACTTCATAACAGGTGATTTATGAGCACACCTGCCCACATCGCACTGACTGTTCAGCTGTTTGTGATCCAAAAACGCCATGACTCCTGTGCCCCACCCTCCCTATTCACTCATTGTTACAGTAAACAACTTTTTTTGTGTCCCTGGATGAAAAAAGTCCTCAAAGGGAAATGTTTTGCTGAAGTGGAAGAAGTGAAACAAAAAATGGCAGAAGCACCAAAAGGCATTAAAAATCAATGAGTTAAAAAACGGTTTTAAGCAGTGCAAAAAAATATCTTGATAAGTATACTGAATCAAGTGGAGAGTACTTTGAAGGTGAATATTTTGAAAGACGTTTTATTTATTTATTTTTAGACAGAGGGGGAGGGAGAGAGAGATATCAATGTGTGGTTGTCTCTTATGCAAGAGACACTGGGGACCTGGCCTGGGCCCTGACTGGGAATTGAACCAGTGACTCTTTGGTTCACAGGCTAGCGCTCAATCCACTGAGCCACACTAGCCAGGGCAGAAGGTGACTGAAATTCAAACATGTAAGAATAAATGCACAGTTTTTTAATAAATAAATTCTGGATATTTTTTGGGGGGTCCCCTCTCATATGTCATTTCAGAAAGGTAATTTCTTGGGGATAAGGACTGTGTTTTGATCACTCTTGTGTCCTTGCAAAACCTTTTGATTCCATTTCACCACCCCTTGTCCACCTCATTCAGTCCTATCAGAAAAGCGGTACTTCTCTATGTCTCTGCATTACCCTTCCATTGATATTGACCAGCTTCATAGACATGAAGTCAATCAACAATCCCATTTTAATGAGCACCAGTGATGAAGTGATGATCACCACTAAAGTGAAATATGTCTTACTTTCAAAGGACATCTGATTTAATTCAAAGAATAATATAGAATGCCTTTCATATACCAAAGGCATAACAAAGGTGGATTTGAGTGTTTGGGAAAAAACCTTCCAGACACCCCTCAGACCACCATGCGCATAACTATTAACTATATTTACGGACATGTCTAGTCAGAGCTACGGCTCCACAATCCATTTCAACTCAGTTTGGGGTGGAAATAGGGAAATCAGACAAATGGGTTGGTTGTGTTATGAAGAGCCAAGATAAACTAAGTAATTTCTCACTTTTATATTCATAATTTAGGCATCACAAGGACAGGACATTAATCTGTGCTAAAATTCATCACTGTTCCTTTGCAACATAAAAAAAAGTAAGTTTCTGTATGTGTGTCTTGCCCACTCTCTTTCAAAAGCACATTTCCTAGACTTAAAGAAAAAGAGAGTGAGGAAGGAGCTGAGATAGTTGAATTCCCAAGATGGGAGATGTAGCCATATTTTTTTT
>PVKM010006726.1:0-43440 GCA_004027735.1 Carollia perspicillata
GCAGAGCCACAGAAATGGAAGGTTAGCAACAGGGGAGTGGGAGGAGAGGGTGGGGAGAAGGCACAGGGAATAAGTAGCATAGACGGTGGGGAGAAAATAGACAGGGAGAGGGCAAGAGTAGTGTGGGAAATGTAGAAGCTAAAGAACTTATGATACATGGACAAGAACTAAAGAGGGGGAATGTGGGTGGGAGGGGGTTAGCAGGGTGGAGGGGAATGAAGGGGGCAATGGGAGAACTGTAATGGCATAATCAATAAAAATGTTAAAAAAAATAAAATAAAATAAACACATAGAAACGCATCTATGAATTATTCACTAGTATGGTGGTTCATAGCTTAAGATTCTATAGTGCATAAGAAAATTTTTATGATTTTTATTGTGCTCAGAATTGTAATTACATTTGGGTAGTTGAAAACACACATAATTTTGAAACCATGAGAAGGTGATATTTAAAAACCATTCTTCAAAATAACTGTGAGCACATGACAAATTGATTACCATCTGGGTATCAACAGTAGCCATTCTTTGAACAAATCTGGAGAAAGACCTTTACAGGGATAAGAAATTTGGTATAAGGGGACTCACTGATGCTTAAATCTAAGGCAAATGGGAATTCTAAAGTACAAACTATGTCATTAAATGGTACAATAAGCAGCTATCATACTTTATTTTCAAACACTAATTTCATGTATTATGTGATAAAAATGCAGAGGCGAGAACTCTTATGAGGTCAGATTTTACCCTTTGATTCTACCCTTGAATTTGATATGACCTTCAGATGATAACCTAAGTTTATGAAGTAACGTCCTTAAACACACCTCATTGTATTTTCACATACATTAATGCATGTTAAGGTTTGTGTCTCTGCAGCAGCCTAAGATATTCTTCAAAGATAAAGTCTGGATGTCTCAGTCTGTCAAATGCTTCTTCCTTCTGGCATGAGATCAAACATAGACTTCTAAACAATACTAAAAATGTCAAAGGGACTTGTGGTTGACTGGGATTGGGTGGGAGGGAATTAGGGAAAAACTGTTTAATACCTAAAGGGTTTTACTTTGGAGAGATGAAAATGTTTTGGAACTAGATGGAGGTAGTGGTGGCATAAATAATTATGAATGTCCTAAATGCCATTGAATTGTTTGCTTTAAAATGGTGGATTTTATATTATGTAGATTTTAGTTCAACAATTTTTTTAAAGAAGTGAAAGGAGACAACCCCACAGAATCTGGGAAGAGTTATGCAAGCAACCAAGACATAAGTAGGATTCTGAAGGCACTGTTTGCATGTTAGAATGTTCTAGAATGTACTGGAATGTTGAGACTCACTGACAGGCAGGCACAGAGAGGACCACCCAGAAGAAAAGACCATGACGGGCATAAATGCATGAAAAAGAAAATTTAAAAAAACCTAGGAAACTAGAAGGGACTTTGGAAATTGTAATTACCTTCCACATCACAGCCCAGGAGCTCCATTCTTAGCCCCAGTCCAGCATGAGTGGCTCTCTCAGGGTAGATCCTGATGAATCGTGTGGAAAGAGGTTGAAAAGTCCGTAGCTCAGGTGTATCATAGTTACTGTTGCCTTCAAAAGACTGCAAAGTATGAAAAACATGTTATTAGGAGACTTCTGGACAAGATAGAGGTGTAGGTAGAACCACTGTACCTCCTCACACAACCAAAAGAAGGACAACAGCAAATTTAAAAACAAAGAACAACAGAACTGATAGAAAATTGAACTGTATGGAAGTCTGACAACCAAGGAGTTAAAGAAGAAACATTCATTCAGATTGGTAGGAGGGGCGGAGATGGGCAGCTGGGTAGAGAGGACTTGTGGCAAGGTGGTGGCTGGAGGTCTGGATGAGGCAGTGGCTGGTAGAAATGGTGGTCCCACATTTGTGTGCAGATAAACCAGGAGGAACAACTGGGGAGTGAGATAGACAGCACAACCCAGGATTCCAGTGGGAGGAAATAAAGCCTCAAAGCCTCTAACTGAAAACACCTGGGGGCATTAAGTTGGCAGTGGGAGAAACTCCCAGCCTCACAGGAGAGTTTGTTGGAGAGACCCACAGGGGCCAATGTACACAAACCCACCCACCTGGAAATCAGAACCAGAAAGGACCAATTTGATAGCCAGGGAAGTGACTGAAAACAGGCAGAGAGGAGGAAGTGGCATTCTTCCCTCTCAGACTCCTCCCCCACATACAGCATCACAAGGCAGTGATGTGGTTGCCCCTGACCTGTGAACACCCAAGGCTCCACCCTTTGCTATGTAAGAGGTGTGCAGAGACAAAAAAAAAAAAATGGCTCAAATGAAAGAATAGATCAAAGCTCCAGAAAAAATACAACTAAGTGACAAAGAGATAGCCAATCTATCAGATGCACAGTTCAAAACACTGGTTATCAGGATGCTCCAGGAACTCACTGGGTACTTCAACAGTATAAAAAAGACCCAAGCAGCAATGAAGGTTGTATTATGTGAAATAAAGAAAAATCTACAGGGAACCAACAGTGATGGGAAGGAAACCAGGACTCAAATCAATAGTTTGGATCAGAAGGAAGGAATAAACATTCAACCAGAACAGAATGAAGAAACAAGAATTCAAAAAAATGAGGAGAGGCTTAAGTACCTCTGGGACAACTTTAAACATTCTGACATCTGAATCATAGGAGTGCCAGGAGGAGAAGAGGAAGAGCAAGAAGTTGAAAACTTATTTGAACAAATAGTGAAGAACTTCCCCAGTCTGGCCAAGGAAATAGCCTTTACGGAAGTCCAGGAAGCTCAGAGAGTTCCAAAGACATTGGACCCAAGGAGGAACACATCAAGGCACATCACAATCACATTACCCAAGATTAAAATGAAGGAGAGAATCTTAAAAGCAGCAAGAGAAAAGGAGAGAGTTACCTACAAAGGAGTTCCCATTAGACAATCAGCTGATTCCTCAAGAGAAAACTGGTAGGCCACAAAGGGCTGGAAAGAGGTATTCAGAGTCATGAAAGGCAAGGACCTACATGCAAGATTACTCTATCCAGCAAAGCTATCATTTATAATAGAAGGGCAGATAAAATGCTTCCTAGATAAGGTCAAGTTAAAGGAGGTCATCATCATCCAGTCTTTATTATATGAAATGTTAAAGGGACTTATCTAAGAAAATGAAGGTAAAAAATATGAACAGTAAAAATGACAACAACCTCATGGCTATTAACAACTGAACCTAAAGCAAAAACAAAACCAAAAACAAACTAAGCAAACAACTAGAACAGGAACAGAATCACATAAATGGAGTCACATGGAGGTTTATCATTGGGGGAGTGGGAGGGGTAGAGACGGGGAAAAGGTACAGAGAATAAGTAGCATAAATGGTAGGTAGAAAATAGACATGGGGAGGTTAAGAATAGTATAGGAAATGTAGAAGCCAAAGAACTTATATGTATGACCCATGGACATGAACTAAAGGGAGGGAATGAGAGTGGGAGGGGATGTGCAGGGCAGAGGGGAATAAAGGTGGGGGGAATGGGCAACTGGAATAGCATAATCAATAAAATATATTTAAAAAATTAAAAAATAAGAAAAACACCAGTTATTAACAAAACCTCCCTTTGAGCAGAAGAGTCTCTCCTCAAGACTCTTAATAGGGTAGAAAAATGGGGCTATTCCTAAAACTTCATAAATGCTTGATATTCTTTTTTAAGACTTTATTTATTTATTCCTAGAGATGGGGAAAGGAGGGAGAAAGAGAGGGAGAGAAACATCAATGTGTGGTTGCCTCTCACATGGTCCCCACTGGGGACCTGGCCCACAACCCAGGCATGTGCTCCGACCAGGAAATGAACCGGCAACCCTTTGATTCGCAGCCTGTGTTCAATCCACTGAGCTACACCAGCCAGGGCTTGGTATTCTTTTCATAAATGAAAAATGGAAAAAACAATAAAAACTACTCTAAGAAGCAACAGTTGTCATTTATCAGCAACCAGAGTAATGAGACACATTTTTAAATGATATGCTGATGTGCCTGGGAGAAGTGACATTTTTACCACTTCCTTGAGGTGGAAGACTCAGGAAGAGAACTTGCTGCCATTTTTCAGAGCTTATAACAAACAAGACATTTTCAGGAAGTACTCCTGTTACAATTCTCTTAAATGAGCAGGTCCTTTAGAAGAAGGGTGAATCTAATTGCTAAAGAAAGAGACAGCAGATTTAATGTAGTACAGATGCTGTTTACTCAAGAATTTGTGTTATTCTAATACCTTGAAATTGCTATTTACTTAAGCAGTTCCACCATTTGCAGGTATTTGTAGATAAAAGACCTTCTCATCTCAGGAAGGTAACAAGAGCCCTGTGTGTTAAGTGATGTTCTCATGCCTGGCTGATTGCACCTCTTTGTCAAGTACGTTCCTAACTTTAACTCACTGTGACATTTTTTCCAGAGCTAGGCTACCCATTGCCAGTGCTTCTGTTGGATTATTTTATTTTCCTTATTTACATTGACAGGAAGGTCAAAATCCTTGAGGGGAATTGTAAGCAAATGGAGCAATGACTAGACCTGTTTTCTTCTTCAAAAAATGGATAAGCCTCGCTATATCCCTTTTTTCCAACACCATTGTTAATCCAGTCCAGAATGGGAGAAAGGGAAGGGAGTTTAGAAAAGTCAGATTGCCTTATCAGTGAGAGTGGCCTTTTATATATCAAACATCCTATGATGTTTACTGGTGAAAGGTGTTGTTCTAAGTGCTTAAAATATATTAATTCATTTAATGCTCAAGATAAATGCACCAGGTAGGTTTTATTATTACACTTGTTTTATGGATAAGCCACAGAAAGGTCAAGCAACCTGCCCACAGCCATAAGGTACTTATGGCAGAGCCAGGACTCAAATCTAGGCAGTCTGAGCTGGTGCCCTTCACTGCCACACTGTATGATGACTCTGCCCTCAGAAATAATCTAGTCTAATCTCATCATTCTAATAGATTAAAACACTGAGGTCCAGGAAATTGAGGTTTTTGTCCAATGCCACACATTTAGTTTCATTAATTTTTCTTTAAATGTATTTCATTTTGAGCTACTGAACCTGATAGATCAGGGTGAGTGGATGGCTAGTCCCAGGAGTGGGAAGCACACCCAATAGGTGAGTCATAAAATAGCCAAAAAAGCTATTATTCAGTGGTGAAAGTGTCATGGCAAAACAGGAGACACATGTAAGAGGAGACAGACAAATTGGGTAGGTAGTCACATAACTAGGGGTTTTCTGACTTCTAGAAGGAAATTAACTGGTCTTTTCCAACTCAGAAAGACCTTTAGGCATCTCAAAATACATGGCTAACATAGAACCACTTGTCTCAATTAAGCTTTCCTTCCATAATTTTCAAGAGTAAATTCCCTGTTGGATGGGGTTCTTCACTCTTGAGAGAATTGCAGTTGCTGCCAATAATTGAGAATCTGACATATACTGTTAGGCCCAATTAAGGGTAATTAGTAAGATACTAATTATACTGAAAATAGCATTACTACACATGCAAGTTCTGTCTCTGTTAACATAGCTTCAACAATCATAGGAGAAAAACACTTATATCTATGGAATCCCAGATTCTTCTCCTAATTTTAACTTAAGCAAAGAATCAGCACACTGTAAATACACTACAAAAGCTGTTAGTGATGAGCTGGGAAGAATGTTAGCAATGACGAGCCGCATGGAACTGGGCTAATTTTGCTAGCATGAGATCATTTATGAAAAATCTTTGTGTCCTTTGACTAATCACATTTTAGAAAAAGAGGGCCTTGAGTATTTAAATCTTCTATCTGCTCCTGAAAAGTTTAGTTAATTCAGAGACTTAGATATATTTTGTTCACCATGCACTATCTGAAGGCAGGAAGCAAGGAGAAAGAATAGAGGATTATAAATCCATCAAAGTTCTGTTTCATTTCATAAAGTTGTACTCATTTTAGTGTTACATACGATGGATTTGGCATCCTGAGGAGGTAACCTTCATTTGTAAGTTTAAACAGCATTTTTTTTAAATCCTCACCTGAGGACATTTTTCACTGCTTTTAGAGAGGAAGAGAGAGAGAGAAACATCAATACGATAAAGACCCATTAATTCGTTGCTTCCCGTATACCCCTGGACTTGGAATCAAACCCTCAAACTAGGTATGTGCCCTAACTGGGACTCGAACATGCAACCCTTTGGCTATGGGATGACACTCCAACTGAGAGCCACATGGGCCAGGGGAATATAGTATATTAGGGATATCTTTATATAATTTAGAAATATGTGCCACCTTTAAATTGAAGATTTTACCAGGGTTTTTTTTCATTATTAAGATTTTATTTCTGGGAAAGGGCACTTCAGGATAGCTGATTAGGCTCTATATAAATAATTTAGAAGCTTTCATGGTTTAAAATACTATAGGAAGATGATAGTGATTGATAGAATCATATTTTAGAAATAAAATTGAACACATTCACCCAGTTTTGAATGCATATTTTTTGTTAACATTGAAAACTGTGTTGGCTTCTTGTGGAACTCTATAAGCAATGTGCTACAAGAGAGTGATTTGCAGACACATGATTGAATAACAAAGGGAAGCATAAGGTGTGTGCTATCCAGAGCATATGGTAATTTGTTTTCTTTCTGCATTAGAACCTAGTACTGAAGAACATGTCACGGCACACACTGCCATGAGACAGTAGCTCCAGGAGGTTGTTGATTTGTAGCCTGATAAAGTCACAGGCTCACTTCTCCTCCAGAGATTGGCTCTTAGGGAAAACTCCAGTTTTCTGTTTATTTCACCAAAACAAGAGGGGAAGACATAAAAGGGAAAATGAAATGGACACAAGAGAGAAAGTAGCTGCACACAGATGGTAAAAACTCTGGAAATGTTTTAGAAACCATAAGTTAATGAGAGGTGGAATTGGAGAGCGATTCTTACACTTGTGACAGCATCATCCTTCTCAGTGGCTGACTTGCCGCTGGTGGGGGATGGGGCAGTTTCTGCAGAGCCCTGTGTCTGGACAGACTGGGAGCTGACTGCACTGCCTAGCTTTTGTTTTTCTACCTGCAATGCATTTGCTTGAGCCACTATATTAAGCCACCTTCTCGCACATGCTTAGAAAGAAAGTGAGGACATTATTCCCTCCTGTTACTAGAATCTTCTTTTCACAAAAGGAGTAGGTCCTGGGCAAGGTGAGATGGGAAGAATGGGACTTAAAAAAGCCAATTGTTTTGGGTGTGAGAAGAATCATTATCTTACTACAATTCCCACACAACATATAAACTGACTGTGGTTTGTTACTTATTTTAGTCTCAAACCAGTTTCTGAGCCAACCTACATACTGCCTTCCTAGTTCACACTGTGTGCTCAGGAAAGGCAAATAAATTCAATAATCACTGTAAGTAAAGCATTATCACTAAAGAACATCTATTTAGTTAAGAAGTATCATACCACGTGTTCTGGTGAATTTTGGAACATTTTAATATTGAGATCCCCTTCTCTTTTCACTGGATCAAGAGCCAATTACATTTTAAAAGGTTTCAGTGCATAAAAAAATACAATAGTCAAAGGTAGAAGCAATTATGTCCGTCAATGGATGAATAGATAAATAAATTGTGCTCTATACAGACAATGAAATACTAGCCTTAAAAAAAAGGAAATTCTGATAACATGAATAAACCTTGAAGACATTATACTAAATGAAATAAGCTAGTCACAAAAGGATGAAAAAAGGATTAGGCAAAAGTAGGCTTACAGTTGTTCATATGGAAAGTAACACAATAAATAATAAACAATAATACAAGAATAAAGTCGGTTTTGCATACTCATACCTGTAAACCTACTTTTACCCTGCCTTGTGTTGTATGATTCCACCTACATGAAGTGTCTAGAGGAGTCAAATTCATAGAGACTGAAAGTAGAATGGTGGTTTTCAGGGACCGGGGACAATAACAAACATACTGAATTGTACAAGTAAAAAGGGTAAGATGGTAAATTTTATGTTACGTGTAGTTCACCATAATCAAAACATTTTTTAAAATACACTTAAAGGAGGGAGGGTGACAGAAAGGGAGGGAAAAGGGCTGACTGATACTCATAAATTATAATCTGCTGAGAGATTCTGAGTTCCTGCCCGGTAGCTGCTGTCAGCCCCAATTCTCACCCTCATGGCTGCTCTGTCTGCTGTTTGTGTCCAGGTATTTGCCAGTCCTAAGGGAAAGAAAGCTGACCAGCAACACAGTTCTTTTCCATGTTTATCTCAGATCTCACTTCCTGTACCCCAATCCAGTCTGCCCTAGATTTGGGGATCACTGATCTCAGGGCTAAAAGGAAATAAGAAGCCTCGCTTCCTTAGGAAAACACTGGAGGTCCTTCAGCTAAGTCAAGGACATGAGGGAGGACTTCCTCCTGGCAGTCCCTTCGCTCCCTGTCCCTGGATCTTACCTTAGCCTTGCGCTTGCTGTCATCCATAATAATTTTCCAGTCTGAGCCATTGGTGCTGTACCCAATCTTGAACTTCCTCATGGACACCTTGTTTTCCCTGTGCTTTCCCCCCTGAATGATGATGCCTCTCACAATCTTCTCCTCTCCCAGGTCCACTTGGAGCCACTCATTTATATATGGATGAGGTGCGGGTGGCAGTACCCAGCCAGAGCGACTGGTCACAAGGCGAATATTTTCAGGCATCCAGTTCCTGTCCCCTTGGTTTGATGCTGTAATCTGGGAGTCAGAAATAAGTCCAGACACCATGCCCAACATTCCAGAGCAAGGATAATCTAGAGGTAATATAAAATAGATAATGCAAAATGATTTTTCCAGAAGTCTCCTTGCTTAGAGAGAACATTAATCAAAATATTTTCTGTATTCATGCCTATAAATATTTAAATATCTGGATCTTTTGACATTAAACTCTCCTCCTTACACCACAGTAGGATAAAAACTTCTTCAATAAGAACATACATTTCCCTCCTTTTTTAGTTTTTTCAAGACAGTTAACAACACCATAGATCTTTTTATCTTTTGCAGCAGCCCAAGTAGCTTCTGAGTATGCGTATCAATCACTGATTCATTGATTACAGGCTCGAAAGCAAAAATGTTCAACACTTCAATTATTCTCCTTTCAAAATTCCACATAACAAACAAGGACGTGCACAAGAATGAAACCCCATTTTTCTTGGAAACAACTCGATTCTGTATAATATAATCAAAATTTAGCCTAACAATGTAACCATCTTAGGAGACATGTATCTCATACAATTAAACTATGTCCACGTAATCAGCTGAACCGTAGGAATTAATTACTGAGATACTTTCCACGTGAACTGCTGTACAGTCCAGATCATGTCATTTCTTTATTCACACATTCTGTGCCTGCTCACATAGGTATTACGTACTCACTTTCTACCAAGCATGCCAGGCCTTCCACAGAATGTCCTTGAAAGGTCTCTCCTCATTTGCCTCTTAAAGATTCTGGAGGCAACTGAAATGAAGGACTTCTGTACTGGGGTAAGAGGGTGGGGAGGCTTTCTTTCTTTCTGTTCCCTTCATCTGACCCTTCCCACTGTCTGAACCACTTGAACTCTTGATCCATTTTCAAATGCCATGGCATTCATCCTCACCTCCCACCTGTGGGTGGCTTTCGTTTCCAAAGGTCTTCTCATATGTCCATGGCCACATTCAGTTCCTTGGATTGACCGCTATTTGCCTCCCCACATTTTAAGTTCTCTGAGGCCAGGAACCAAATCATATTTAAAAATGTTCTATGACTCCTTGTGTCCTGCCTTATTAATGTATTTGCTCAACAAGTATTTGTTGAATGAATAAACTCATTCACGCCTTAAAAGGAAGCTGCCCATTTCCCAAGCACCTTTTCTTGGCTGAGATCTGAAAACTAACAATAAATTCAATGGGGATTAAGAAAAGATTTACAAAAACTATTTTACTAGGGGACTATGAAATAAATTTTTTAAAGATTTTATTTATTTATCTTTTAGAGGGGAAGGGAAGGAGAGAGGGAGAGAAATATCAATGTATGGTTGCCTCTCGTGCATCCCCTGCTGGGAACTGGCCTGACTGGGAATCGAACCACGATCATTTGGTTCGCAGGCCCGCGCTCAATCCACTGAGCTACGCCAGCCAGGGCTGAAATTAAATTTTTGAACATAGAAATCATATTTTTGGTCAGTGTGGTCACACCTGCCTGATTCAAAACCAGTTTTTATAAAGAAAAATGTTTAGCTGGTAATGAGGGCCAGATGTCACCATCTGAAGAAGAACACAATTAACTTGAATATTGAAAGAAGAGCAGAGCCTTTAACAGATTAATGCCCTTTCTCTAATGCAGAGCTGGCCAGGGCATGGTTAACAATCCACAAACCTAGTGAGACCCAACCCCCATCCAGCCAACGTGTCCACGGGGCACGCACTGCCATTCCTTCTGTATGTCTGCCTCACCCAAAAAGAGAAATAAAGGGGAACCTTGATTTGCCTTTGACTAAAAACCATGAGATTCTTTCAGCAATGATTGGGAGAAAAAAATATATATTAGCAATGCAAGGTATACATGTGATGCTAGGATTGAACACCACTCTTCACGGTAGCAGGCTGGCTCGGATGCACTTCAGCCTGGTTACATATCAAATTCTTGAGAAACAGTGTTGCCAGAGTTAGCAAACAAGGACTCAGACAAAAGCAGCAAAACAAGAAACAGGATGCCAACCTAAATTAGAATTTCAGACAAACAAGGAATAATTTTTTAGTATATTTTAGTATAAATATATCCCAAATATTGCATGGGGCATACTTACATGAAAAAATCATCTGCCACTTATCTGTATAAGATTTAACTGGACATTTTATATTTTACCTGGTAACCCAGATTGCAAAGCTTAAAACCCACCCCAGATGGAAAGGAGAGATGGTGGATTAAAGTGATTGTTTTCACTTATATTATTTTTCAATAAAATCTCTGTACTTTAATGGGAAAACTGAGATATACTGATAAGTCAAGTACTCAGTCAACCAAATCTGAAAGAATGAGAAGGTAATGGCTGCATTTGATGGAAGAACCTGAATGAGCATGATTTAATCTTCCTTTGATGACTCTGAAAGTGTCTTTGGATGCTGCGGTGCCTGATATCATCACTGAGAACTTTTGATTAACACAGGAACACACTAATGTGTGCAGAAACACTAGTTAATACACATCTGGTTAACAAATACAAGTTAACAGAATTTGTAGTATGCCCTCATACACTAAGCAGTAACACTCTAAGATAATTTTACCAATTTCCATCTTTGCCAAAATGATAAAGCCTGCTTTGTCAATCCCCTATAAAACAGAATGGTTTGCTACAATCTTGTTTATATCTTTATATGGTGACACATCATTGTATGCTCTGGACTTTCCAGGATTACAAATTTTCTGAACACAAAAATTAGGCTAAAACTTGGGGGCTCTGGAGACTTTGGAAGTCAAGGTGATGTATTCATGTGGTCACTACTTCTAATTAAAAAGTTTTTTAAAAATCCAGATTGAGTTAGACCTGCCTCCTCAAGAAAAGAGTGTCAAATTTTGAGATCCATCACTTGATCTCAGATGACATGGATAAAACTGCAATTCATTCATTCACTCATTCATTCAAAAATCAGCACATGGAGCACTTACAATATTCCTGCAAGTTTTCTTTTGAGAAGGGTATATTCTAATGGCAACTCCTTTGACTAGGTCATTTAATCATTTTTAAAGATAAAATAAATTGTTTGCCTTGTTTACATGTGAAGACTCATACTCTTAGGATTAATTCTCAGGAAAATCCTTGTGCAAATGAAAATAGAGCATTCGGGTTTACATAAGTATTTTATTTAACTAAAAGGAGAGCCTGGAGATTCAGAGTTCAGACTAACGTGTTTGGAGTCTCTATAAAGTTTATCTTTTATTTATTTATATTTTTGGTACAGTGACATGAGATTAGGTTGGAATAATAGGCCAGAAATTTCCACCTTGACTTCAAATGGCCTTGTTTCTATAAAGTTATGGGTACCTCTTAAATTTGTAATGCTCTGAAAACGACCTAGAACTTTCTCTAATGAAACTTCTGAGAAAAAATAAAGCCAAGGTTGTATCTTATTTTTCAGTGTCTTTTCCTCCTCCAAACCCCTCCCACCTAATTCCTGCCTCCAAGACCTTGAACTTCCAAGTCTTAGGTGCTAAAACAATAAACATTGCTGTCTTGAGGATAGATATAAATAAAAATTTGGTAAGAAATCAGATGTCAGTTTTTACTTTCTAAAATGTATTCTACTTGTTTACAGTATAGTTTTTTTTCTTAGTTCACTCTTTCCCAAATTTCTTATAATTTCATGGAAAATTGTCCAGGTGATTTTTTTCCTTCAAAAGTCAGTATTTTTCTTATCTAAAATTAAAAACAATAGAATTGGCTTTCATGAAATAAGAAATTAAATACCTTAAATAAGTATACTAATAGAATATTAAAAGATACTTCACAGACTTTTAAAAGTTGCTCATTTTTAATTACTTTTTGGTGAATCAGTTACTGATTCTGTTTTGAACCTTTAAATTTACTCTACTGGTTAGATTGCATTGCTCTTCTTAAGATGAAAAGATTACAATGTATTTATTTGAATGAAAGGGAATTCTAACGTGACTGCTATTTCCTTCAGAATCCAAAGCACATGGGTAGTAACAGCAGTACCGATTGCCACAGAAATACAATGAGTATAAGAGGCAGGACCATTCTTTCCCCTCCAGCTCTGTTCTGGCCTGCCTGAACTTTTTTTTTAGCTCCTTAGTCTCTCAGTACTGTACTTTCTTCATCTCTCAAATGGATATAACCCACGTATTTATAGCAAATTTAAAAGACACTTTAAAGTCTTATTAATGCCAGAAGAAACAAACTCAAAAACTAGAAACATCGATGAACTGATTTCTAATATTAGTATATTCATTCAACAAAAGATAGGTAGATATTGAGACAATAGCCAAGAGAAAGTTGTCAAGGTAGTTAGTGATTAGAAGAAATTCTCACAAGTTAAACTTCTTAACTATAGTTCATGAGGCTACCTCTAGACTTCAAAATTTAAAAGATGAAGCAGGTAGAGACATTCCTTACAATGGTTATTTATTATAAATCTACTAAGTGCCTGTCAGTGTGCTCAGCACCCAGGAGATAGGGATAAAGGGCATGACACTTGCCTTCGTGGAGCTTACGGTCTAGCGAAAAGGCACCAGTTCACAAATTCCTACCACATGCCTACCTGTGCTAGGTGCTTTATACCCACGAGCTAATCCATTACCATCACAGCCCTGTGATGAAGGCTGTGATGTAATGATGATGATGACTGTATTCCAGGTGAGAAAACTAAGGCTTTGAAAGGTGATACATTGCCCAAACAAGCTAGTGAGTACAAGTAGAATTTAAACTCAGATATGCCTAATCCAAAGCATATGATCTTAGCTATCAAATGACAATGACCACATATATACAAAATGACTCTCCTTGTATTCAAAAGTTTAAATAAATCAAAACTAGGCATCTTCAAGCTGGAGCTTACCTATTATCTTGCAGCCATATACTTCAAACCTCAGGGATATGCCATTTTCCCAAGTCAGAGGTTTGATTCGGACAAATCGAGTTATCAGAGGCTTGGGGAAAACTCCAAACACAACATCCGTGGGGTTGGTGTTTCCCTGAAAGACCTATATGGAAAAAGGAAGAGCACTTTAATAATACACTTTTTGGATTAAAAATGAATCCATAAATGTTTCATAAGTGCTTATAAAATTATTTATAATTTCAGCATTGTCTGTCCAGATTGAGGTGGTGTTAATAAGTCATCATGTTATTTTTCCAAATGATGGCAATCAGAAAGAATCATGTGTAATGTAGAATATTTTCACGTTGGCTAGAGCCTCCAAAAGCACTGTTACAAGGCTGACATTTGTTAAAGAATACACACTATTATCTTGAAAAGTGGGTAATCATTAAATTTATCATTAAGACTAACAAAATGCTATAGACATTTGATGGGAACTCTTACTATTTTACTTTCCTGGGAACCCCCAGGAGGTCTGCTTTTTGAATTCAGTGTAGGGTCTGGCTTTTAAAAAAATTCTAGGGTGTGTTCCAAGCTTTAGCACAGAATCAAGTAAGTGGCTTTCTCCCTTCTAACTCTACTTCTTGACGGAAGATCTTCTCCCTGACATTAATTAATGAGTTAATCTTTCTGGGTTATTGGCAAAATTATGTTTTAGTGGTCCAAATCAAAGCTGAGTTATAAATGATATATAATTAGAAATCAGCTTTTCCAGGGCTTCTGCTTCTAGTTTTCAAAGGAGTCATTTTATTCTAACAAAGAGGAGGCGTGTCATTGCAGGTAATGAGTGCTCATCATGAATTGTCTCCCACAAGGATTTGTCAGGGCCATGGGGACTGGGCCTGGGCCTGGGCCTGGGCCTGGGCCTGGGCCTGGGCCACAGCCATTTTCTCGAGCAGTGGAGATGGTTTGTCATCATGAAACATCCTGCTGGTAGACCTGCCTGAGGTGAACCTGAAAGCCTCCACTTTCCTAGACTTTACTTCTGCCTGGATGGGGAATGACCTGTATAGAAGGAACATGTCTCAGTAATGTGGTGTGCCAGGCCAGCCTCCTCCTCCTGGGTTGTGTAACTAGAGAGATTACTGGGTTCATCAGAGGCATGGGGATTCTCTTCTACCTTCCCAGGTAAGTTTGCAGAGGAAAACCACAGTTTCCCAAGGTTTGCTCTTCCCCTGGGAAAAAGGGCTTATAAAAAGTCAACATGCTGTTTTTACTTCATTTAGCTTAAGTGACCAACACAACTGAAATGGGTCACATGCTTTACCAAGTTGGCTGTTAGCCTGATCCCTCATTCAGATATGACTTAATATCATAATTTATCTAGCCTGTGATGGACTTCAGATTTCTCTCACCTCAGCATCCCTCTCTGGGAAGCAATCTGTGTGGGAGCACTTTTGTATGACAAAGAATAATGGGTTGCTGCCAGTAAGAGTAGAGTCCTAAACTGTGGTGCTTAAAGGGTCAACAAGCACACCCAAAGGAGAGCCTGAGAGCCCAGCAGTCTGGTAGGGCACGGCGTGCGCCAACCTTCGGCTCATGCCAGGGGGATTTTACGTTTGCTGAAAGTCAGGAAAAGACGTGCCTTCCATTCACATAAGGAGGACTGCAGCGGGGTGTGGCTCGTCCCAGGCTGTTGTGGCTGAGGAAAGCAGGAAAGAGGGGAGCAGGCAGTGGCTGAAAGGCCCCACGGTACAGAGAAAGGCAGGTGGCCAACAATTACTAGACTACAAGTGGATGTTTGGGTTTCACTGTGATTCAATGAAAGTGTCAGAAGAGATGCCAGGTTTTTATCTTTGCTGGATCTTTCCTTATTCCTTCTGCCTCCGAATCTGAAAGCTTTGTGTGCCAGGGTGCTCCTGACAGTAGACAACCCCCTCTCTGTGGAGAACCTGCGTGTATTTCTGATATCCCTTCTGGGCCAGGTGAACAACAGACAGAGACGATAGCTACAGAGAAGGTCTTGGAGAAGCAGCACTCATTTATTTAATGAAACGGCCTCAAGGTCTGGGGTCAGTTCTCCCCATTCTCTCTAGAGTCTCTTGTTTGCGGTGTGTCCTTGGCATTAGTGGGTTTTTTTGTTTGTTTGTTTTGGTTCGTTTGTTTGAAATTAAAGCATGTCTTCAAAAAGTACTCCAAAACAAAAATAAGCCATGAAACTCAGAGTCAAATTGACTCACTTAACAACCACAAATGTTGACTAGGACAGTTTTTGTTCCCCAGATGGAAGACTGGTTCTCTGCCCTCACAGGCTAGATGGTGGCCTTGAACTTGCATGTCCACAGAACTTTCTTTCCACAGATCAACTGCACACCTATATCTGCTTTAGTCTCGCCTCCTAACAAGAGAGAGGGCTTTGCAGCTAATCAAAGGGAAGGAATAGTTCTCTCCCTTCACACCCAGGAAGCTTTTCTCAGCTCCTGAGCCAGAAGTCAGGCTATGAACACTTAAGAGAGATAAAGACACGAACCTGACCTCTTCTCAAACCCAGGTCTTCAAGTCACATGGATCTTTACTAACATCCTTATCAACTCTCTACATTACTCAGCCTCTGGGGTAGGCTTTTAATTTTGGGGAAACGGTGAATGTGAGTTCTCAAAAATCTTTTGATTATTAAATGGAGAAAGTATAACTTCAAAAACACGGCCAGGCTGAGAAAAAACACCTCAGTTCCAAGTGATTTAGGGCAGAGCTCCTGGGAGCAGGGCATGGTTGTGTGCCTCCTTGGTTAAAGCAATGAGGAGGTGGCATGGATGGGATCTAAGGGAACATGATGGATTGACTAGCTTAGTTCTATGTATTCCACAGAGGCAGCCAAACACGCTAGTAAATCAGTTTGTGAGCCACAGAGGGTAGATGCAAAGACTTTTCTAAACCCAGTGTGTTACAGAGAGGAAGAAAGAATGAATCCATGAAAGACAATGGAGAAACACAGAGAGTGTGTGTGGGTAGGGGGGCGGGGGGGCAACTCCTAAGACTCTAAGAGGACAGTGTCCTGTGCTCGGTCCTTGTCCCTATGGGAGGTGTGAAGTGATTCTCAAGTCTGACACTGGCACTGAATTGGCTTTTGGCTTCTGGATCTGGGAATATGAGACATTGTGGTCAGATTTAAACCTCTAATTGCACTTTTCATGTTAAAATGATTGAAAAATAAACCAGACAGGCCTGACAGAAAACTCCCAAAAGAATGAGTACAATTGATCACCCATTTCAAAGACTGAATTGGTGGAAGGGGTGGCAGCCAAACTTACAACAGGCTTATTTTCTTCTTTGATGGTGATCCAGTCTTCCCCATTGGAGCTGATGTCTATTCTGTAAGTGCGGACGTAGTATTTCTTCTTAGTTTCCTTTGAAATGGCCCCCTGGGTCCCAACAGCAGTGACGAAGCGCAGAAATCCTAAGTCCACCTGCAAGACAGTACTTATGTGGTCAGCTGTCCATCCCTGCATTGCCCTTACCTGGAGCATATTTCCTGTGGACTCCATGGTATAGTTTCCACCTACCTGGGATCAATAAACTCCAATTAATTCCATCTGGCATTAACCACCCCTAATTCCCCATACCACTCCTTCCAACAAAAGGCACAGATATTAGAAGACAGCAATTGCCCTAGGTTGGCAATTACCAAGAGGAGAAGATTCTCCTTGCTGCGATCAAGATTGTTTGAAACTGGGTTCAACGTCATGTCACTATATTTTTCTAAGAGATTAAAAATGCTTTCCAAATAGCACATCGACATACGTCATTTTACAAATAAAAAATCAAAACAAGATAAACTCAGATGTTGGATACTGGAAAGTCCAGGACTAGAACTCAAGTCAAACATGGTCCTATTCCCATCACTGTTCAACACCCCACCTCCTTCTAAATAGAATGCAGACTAAAACAATACTGGCTTTGAAAGCAATGTGAGTATTGTGGTTTGGGAAACGGGCCCTAGATTTGTAATCTGGAATGGAGAAGAGAGGAGGAATGCAAACTGAGGATTTTTGTTTCATAAATTTGAATTTCAGATAAACAACAAACATTTTTAGTATAAGTATATCCCATGCAATTTTTGGGACCCACCATAACCAGGTCATTGCTTACTTGAAGTACAAATTTAACTGGGTATTCTGTATGTTACCTGGCAACCTTAAAACTAACTCATTGAAGATAAATAATCAGGTGATTTTAAGTTGCTGCAAAAATTCTGATTTCCTAATGTTGCAATTGGAAAGTTAATGGTTACTCTGCAACTATTTTCAAATGCTCTCAGAACACTTAGCATGTTACTCACTATCCACTGAGTCATGCCCAGTGCCACATCCGCTTTCAAGTTGCAGGGCTCATAAAACCTTGATATCCAAGGGAGTATGGAGCAAAGCTATGTAAATAAACTCTTCCTGTCAAACTTACAAATGACTCTTCAGCCTGAAAATGATTAAATTCCCAGGAGCGGATATTCAGCTTAGATTGATTTGAAATAACTCTATAACTTTATTCCCTGGCTGTCTTATTCCTGCTCTTTAAATTTTGTTTTTAGAATAAAATTTACCAGGTAGGAAAGAAGTTAACTGGTTGTTAACTAGAGAATGCTAGGCACCAGAAACAGCTGAATTAAAAGGAGCAATTGATTGAAATTTAGGTAGCCAACACAGGAAGCACCCAAAGTCTCAGATAAGAAGTCCTCCAAAGCATATGCATGAATCACTCATCAAAAGAAACATGGTTTCTTTTTTCAATCACAGTGAAATGCATTAGCAACCCTCCCTGATAATTGCATAAAGTTTCCTGCTGTGCTATATAAAACTCTGTAGATTCCCTTATTTACCACAACGGGATACTTGACATTTCATTTAATTTTTCTTCCTAACATTACTGCCACTGGATTTAGTATGGATGAATGACAACCTCACAATATGATTAGAGCTGGGGATCACTGCAGTTAAAATTAGAAGGTTCCCAGAACTCTAACAAGACAGCCTCGCCAGCACTGTGGGAACTCTCACTGGCAATGCTGGGGATGTTCCTTTAAGTCCTTTCTCCCTGGGTACCTATGGGGAATGCCCTAACAGAGACCCTTCCGTATCTGAGGTGAGGGGGAAGGAGACACATAGCCTTCGGCCTCAGAGGCACCATGGCTCACACTGAGGGTGTTTGTGTCAGGAGGGTCAGGACTGCATGCCTATGTGCAGACCTTTTTCACAGGTAAAGCCCTCTCTGCTAATCATGACATTATCCTCATCTCTTTTCAGTCTCGCCTGCTGCATCTATCTCCCAGACCCATTAAAATATTTCTTATTCCTATCACCAGAGAAGACTTTACTGCCTGCATGCCTGGACGTGTAAAGTTCTCTTGACTTAACCATTTCCTTTTTTTTTTTTTTGACTATGAGTGACATTTTTTCCTTTTTGGTCTGGTAAGTGCAGTAAGTCACTTGTCACCCTAGAATATGAAGTGCCTAGCTCATGTCTCCACCACTAAATCCATCCTGTTGTGTTTCTGCTCTACTGCCATCCAGACTTTTATGATTCCTTTTTGGGAATACATGTGTTCCTATATAGAAAAGTAATAGATGGCCACTGAAAATTCATAAGATGCAGAAAAGGTTAGAGAAGAAAATAAAATCTCCATAAGACCACCATTAGGAAATAACCACTGGTAGATAACAGCCTTCCAGACTTTGTTTTCTTATGCTAAATGTATGTGAGTATTACATGTGTACTTTGTTATGAAAATGTGGTCATTTTACCTCTGGGTTTGATAAACTATCTCTTGTTGACCTTTATGGATATATTTCCAGGCCACAATATCTTCTTACATTACCACTTTCGATGGCTATATGGTTTGCTGTGATATGGTTGTAGCATAATCCATTTAATCAGGGTGCTACCTGTGAACAGCATTACTCAACTGCCACTCATTCAGTAGACACTTAATCCTGCTCATCTGCTAAGTTCTGCATTAAGTGTTGGGGATGTCAAGAGCATAAGAATGTGGGGAGCACAACACATGAGTGCAGAACAGGGCAATTTGCTGCAGCACAGAAGAAGGAATAAGCCCTTTCCCAGAGACTGGAGCTAAGGGGACTAGAGATATTCCACAGCTGACTTTGGTGTCTATTATACGACAGATACATAGTGGGAGCTTGCAAGTGGGCACAGAGGGGGAAAATGTTCCAGGGAGATGGAAGAGCAGGAGGTGCAGGGCAAGGAGAAGGAAATGGATGAATCAATTGGCAGACACTAAACAACCTGCCATGTTTCTCTCCCCTCTATAGACATTCATCAAGAAATGTATTGCTGTCTAAAGATGACTATGCTCTGGTCATTTTAAAGCCAAAATAATTAGTCATGAAAACCATTCAAGATCAGCCATGACCATCCTCTTGGTGGTTTAGCTTTTTGAATTATGAGGAGCTCTCAACAATCTCACATTCTAATAGACAAGATTGATGACTGAAGACAGGCAGCTGGAAAGAAAAAGATACAATGGAGAGCAGTTCTATACAACGCCTCCCTCTGTGTTTGAGGGTTCATTGTCCTAACAATTCTTTCTTTCCATAAAACTTCAGACACACAAAAACCATAATTAAATAAGCTTCTTTCCTTAAATCCGATCAGTTATGGTCCAATCAGTATTTTCTTATTTTGAAAGAATATCATTGTTTCACAGCTGCTTTATTTTTAACTAGGAGATGGATGTGATTTCACATCTGAGTTTGCTGTATTTCTGTTCACCATTAAGAGTAATGGTGAGAGCCCTGGCTGGTATGGCTCAGTGAATTGAGCACTGGCCTGGGAATCAAAGGGTCATGGGTTTAATTCCCAGTCAGGGCACATGCCTG
Source organism: Carollia perspicillata (assembly GCA_004027735.1). Classification (NCBI taxonomy): domain Eukaryota; kingdom Metazoa; phylum Chordata; class Mammalia; order Chiroptera; family Phyllostomidae; genus Carollia; species Carollia perspicillata. Next base: position 20,431 of record PVKM010006726.1, read on the forward strand.
GGTTGCTGACTAGGTCCCCAGTAGCTGGTGCATGACAGGCAACCATGCATTGATGTTTCTCTCCCCTCCTTCCCTTCCTCTCTCTCTAAAAATAAATAAATAAAAATCTTTAAAAAATTAAAAAATGAGTAATGGTGAGGGAATGTGATGATGGGAGTGAGTGTACACAGATCTGTATATCAAGTGCATTTATTAAAATTGTTGAATGTTTCACTGCCTGTGTGTGGCAAACATCTGGTACTTATCTGATGGTATGTTAATTATTTTACAGAAGTTAATCAAACTCCCTTTGAGTTCTAGTGGCCACTCTTTGAGTTAGATTATGTAGCACCAACAGCAGAAGTGACCCAATAAGACATCCTGTTTCCAATATAAAATTTCAATACTGCCAGTAGAATGTCTACCCATATCTTATTTTCAATGTGCTCCACTCACAAAGAGAAGATATTGCTAGATGTCATATACAGAAGAGAAAAGCCCAAGTTTTATTGTGGGGGGGAGGTACACTATTAGAAGAAAATAGCTGTCCTCATGTAATTCTAGGGAGCAGGAGAGGGTGTCCCAGCAGCTTCTTCGGGTGAGGACACCCACTGTGGGGTTATAACCATGCTGTTGACTTACTCATTGTTGCGAGATGTCTACAGGTAGAATTCACATGTGCTTATAAGGCCATGACATTGCCTTAGTAAAGACAGGAAACACATTTCCCAGATAAAGAGAAGCCAGAGAGGCACACATTTTACTGGGAACCACTTGAGGACAAAGCCTTTTTTTTTAGCATTGTGTAGCAAATCACGTAGCAAATCTTTGCAAACTGTTGTTTAGGCACTAGCATGCAGCCTCTGAGCCAAGATATGAATATTGTTGCTTCCTATAATAATACATAAACAGCTGTTGGTAATGTCATACTGTAGAAAGCCTCATTTATAAAATTAATATCTGTGTTGCTCAGTGAAATACTGCCCATTGAGCTAGACTGGCAAGGGAGTGGTTACCAGCTTTTAACATTCTCAAGGCAGGTTAATGCAAAAGCCTGAAAAAATAAAGGACAAAGAACTGAGATCTGATTAACAACAGGAAAAATATTTTTTGGTAGGGGGAGTGTGTCAGATTTTTTTTAGAGTGCCTCTGATAACTCGAAGAGCTGTTAAATTCATCACTAGACTCTACAAGCTAAAGAAAATATTTTTGAGCAATTGTCCCATTTCCTTAGATAACACATGTGTTCTGACCAGCATGAACATTTAAACCAATGCTGTCCTAGGATCGGTGGGCTGAATTCACAGCACCTGATCATTACGTTGCTTAACTTAGATCTTGGACTTCGTTTTTCAATTTTGTTTTTCAATTACAGTTTATATTCAATATTATTTTGTATTAGCTTCAGTCTTGAACTATTTATAGTTATCAATCAAAATATAACCACTTTATATTCAGTGACATAATTATCTTTTTATGTATTTTTCACTATTATTGTACTACATAGAAAAAATACTGACTGCTAAAGGTAACTATTCTTATTAATAGGAAATTCATGGAGCAACACCTCTGTGTCAAGCATTTTACTAAGGACTAAATTTACATGTACTATTTCTTTCAATTCTCATAACAATCATACAAGGAAAGTTTTATGGACAAGGAACCGAGTAAGAAAGTGATGTGTGCACCTCACTCAAGCCACATAACTCGCCAGGACTTCCCCCAGACCAGATTGTGGCCCATGCATGAGTCTTTATAACTCTTGCTGTTCCCCAATTCATACTGTAAAAGCAGCAATTATAAAAAATAATTTTTAAAATTTTAATAATCAATAATTAAATGTTATAGTTATTCTTTTTGGAAATTAAATATTTTTGTAAATTTATAAAGAACAAGAAATCATTTATGATTACTTTGAGTATTAGTTTAAAATGTACACTGGCTATCACAAAGCAAAACTTTGTAAATGTTTCAGTTATGCTGTAGAAAAACAAGATAGAAGTGATGAAACATTTTTAGTGAAAGATAGTGAGGAGACATTTACAATGTTGATAAATAATTAAAATACTCAAGTACAAGAAAAGTGCAATTCAAGAAGAACCTCACCAATTTCCCTTTCTAGTTTTAATTGCATGACTTAATCTTTTTTTCCATAATTAAATTACAGGGAAGCATTTTCCTGGGGGGAAACAAAATCCTGATTGCAACAAACGCTATCCTGATAGTAAAGCAGTCCCGAGTGAATGAATAGATGAATTTTCCTGTCGGAATACAGGAGCCCACCAGCTAGAATAACAGTAGATAAGGCTGGAACAGATGCAGTGGAAAGAAAGACTTGCTTCCCCGACTGCCACAGTGCTGACAGCAGAAGAATGATAAGGAGAGGGGCAAGAGAAATGAAGTCCTCAAACAAGGGCTGACCTTCGTCTTTTCGGCTGATAAAAGAAGACAATGTTTGCATGGGCTTTGCGGTGTCTGGGTGCATGGCACATTATCTCACTCTCATGTTCACTCTTTTTGCATAAACTAGAAGCAACTAATTAAAAAAGAAATGTTTAATTTTGATATGTTCTTTGAACTGGAGTTCCGTCTGGTTCTGTTTGAATAGTAAAATCTGCTGTAGTTGTTAAAATTGGCAAGCAGCATTGGCAGAAAGAAACAAAAGGGACTCTATATAGCAAGTTAATACTACAAGCATTTCAACTGGAGATACTTCCAGAATCCAAGCTATTCAAATCACTCCCATGCGAAAGCCACACAGATCAAATGTGAAGGAGAATGCTGCTCTGGATGGAGACGCCACCTCTGGTCTCTCATGTCCTCTGTGTGATGGACATAGCACTAGGCTTGTGAGCAATACATGGGGCCGCAGCACCCCTGAAAATGCTCAGCTCAATTGATGAAAGATATTTAAGACAAATATTAGCATAGTGTCTTCACGCATTCTGTGCAAAACTCAAGGATTTTTTCCTTCCATATTTTCTAGATCAGATACAATTATGTTCAGAAAAATGAGATAAATATTCCATTTCAATTTCTCTTTTATAAGAAACTTGTAAAATCTGGACATCAAGACACATTATATTCTGATGACAAAGGAAGAGAAAATGAAGTAGGAATTGGGATTCCTACAGACTCGGGGATACTGGTAATCAGCATCTAAGGTGATTTAAAAGTACCATACAGAATTAAGGGGAAAAACTGACTGAATGTCTGTGCTTTACAGGGTATTGTTTTACATTTTTAAGATTACACCACAGTGTGAACTCATTTCTTCTTTAAAATGAAGTCTTTTGCTTCAATGGCATATTAACATGCAGATGGGCACCTCAGAACTCTTTAATAGCTCCGTCAAAAAGATGACATTTACATGGCCCCCTCTTCCAACTAAAATATGCAGGAGCTATTTCTGGGCAGTAAAAGACTTCATACTTTTAATTAACATTTTTTAAATTCTTATTTGTAAGTTGCATTAAATTTAAAACCCGAGCCTAATCCTTTGATCTGGAAAGAGAACAAGTACTCAGAACAGACCGAGTAATCCCTAACAATTTAACTTAAAATTAATTGGAACTTCTTAAGAGAGAAAAATAAGTACACTACAGCTTTAAAAACACTGTAACAGCCTCAAATATTATCAATCTTGTCAAATGTCTCCTAGGAGACTCTTAGTATATGCTCTTGTGACACGGGTTTTATCAGCAAAGACTTAGTGACCATCTCCTGAGTGGACAGCACAGGCTGGCACAGGCTTGTCCCGCCACAACTCTTGGTTCCATCTGCTCTTTGTTCATGTGCAATACCCATGAAAGCTAGAAAAGTTCTCCTGTTAGACGACCTCAAGGCTAGGGCTTGTATGTGATATGCAGGCATGTGCACGCTGGCTGGTGCAGTGACAGTGTCTCAGTTGACTGCAGGGATATGATTCCAGATATTGCATGAAAACAAGCAGGGTGTGTGTACAGATCTCTGGCTCCTGACTTCTGTCTCTGCCAAAACAAAGAGGGTCCAGCAATGGGAGAATGGACAAAAAATGATCTGGATTAAAACAATTTTAAGACTTAATAGCAAATGTATTACCTCTGTGCATAATTTCAGTAGAACTGTGTTATGTAGATAAAGCATTTATTATTGTTGTTTTAAAAAACATTTTGGGGCAAACAGTAAACTAATAGAGTGAGTTAGGGTGCATGATCACACAGATGTGTCTTAAAGCCCAAATGTTGTTTTTCACACATCTACAATGTGTGAAAAACATCTGAGAGTGTGAAATTAAACTGGAGAACAGTAAGTGTCCCGATAAAAATGTTTAATCCATTAAATTCAACACACATTTATTGTATGCCAGGCTCTGGAAGCAAGTAAGACTATGCGGAAGTAATGATAATATAAGACTGAAAGTGAAAACTGCCACCATGCGGATAGATGAGGCATTTTGGAATTTAGAAGAAAGAACAATTATTTGTGGAAGGAGAAGAAAAGGCTTTGTGGAAAAGAGGTCATTTGAATCATTTAAAATGAACCTCATAGGATAAGATAATACTCTGCAGGGGAAGGGGCCAGGGTTGATGAGCTAAAGGCAAAAGAAACAGGGAAAAAAACCCTACCCAATTGCCTACATTTCAAAATGTGATCAATACTTTCCTTCTATGTAATATCTCTGGTAGAATTCACATTGAGAGCAAAGAAAGTATCCTTCACATGTCCAACCCTACCACATTTCAGCCTTTTGGAGGCCTTCATGTCCAGGCCCGGAAGTGCTTGACCAGTGACAGACAATGCAATCTTACTGGTAACTAAACCCTGACTCCGGACTGCATTGCACTGCTGCGGAAATTCCACTGGAATGTGGACTTTCACTGCCTCGGGGATCCACACTTTCCTGGGAAGGAGCCCCAGACCTCAATTTGCCTGAGTCAGACTCCTCCCCAGAGCCTAATGCCACACTCTGTGGTCCTATCCTATATTTATATCTACATTTAAAATAAAACATTTCAGCAAAATGGCATAAAAACTGGGTGATGTTTTCTTCAGGGATTCACACTGCTGTTGAAATCATACCATTTTCTCCTCAAACCTTTAATAATGAGAGGGCAATGAGTTCAGAACATGAGCTTGTAATGGCGGTATTTTTGTTTCTGATATCCGTTTCACTGTGGAGGGAAGTTGGTGACTGGCAGTTATTCATTTACAAGAAAAAAAGTGCTAGATACTTGGGTGAAAGAAAGAGATGGCTACCAAATTCCTGGCCTCTATTCAGTGAGGGAAAAAGTCAAGTCAACAATAACTTTCAATACAAATTGCATAAAAAAGTACTCTGAATTCTAACGAATTCTAGGACTACAGGGAGAAAATTGGGAATATGTGGGCAGCATGTGGTGGCAAAAAAGCAGAGGCCCCAGGACTGCCTCTGAGGCTTTGACATTAAAGGATGACCTGGACAATGTTAATTAGCAAGTAAATTAGCCATTCCAAGCCCCAGTCTCCTCCTCTCTCCAACAAACTACCAATGCTTAGCTTATTTAGCTACCTCTTATAGTTGTTACGATGATCATAATGATGCATTTGTACACACATTCATCATAAGAATGTAAATCTAATATTTTTTTTCTTAGTCACTTGGATAATTGGAGTAGTTGAGACTTTGTAATGTGTGTGTGTGTGTGTGTGTGTGTGTAGTTTCGCCTTTAGTTCCCAGATTATAACTCCTTTGAAAGAGAGACAAAATCTTCTTTAACTTTAAATTCACCTAGCCCCACATAGTAGCCCATAATTCTTAGCAGATGCTCAATGTTTGTTGAATTTAAATTTAATGCTACGTCAGTCCAGTATTGCTGGAAAGAGCTGAAATTTCTTTTTTCCAAACAAAAGCTAAATACCCATTATAAAATTCAATGTTAATGTGTTTGGGCAAATAACATACTCTAACATTAGGAATGTAATTATTCTTACCTTGCTGTTTATAACCGCAAATATTATAACTACTCATAAAATTTCCAGTTGTTTGAAAAGTTTGAAAAGCTGGGTCTAGCTTTAAGCAGTGGCTTAAAGCTAGACTCAGCTAAATAATAAGCTTCATTGGCTAGGTCTATGCCACGTGAAACATTCTTTTTCATTTATTTCTCACGTAACCTCTTATTAACTTAGTAAGTGTCCCTTCTCCTAGAAGTTACCCCAAAGGGTAGCAGGGCTTAACTAATTTCTTCCTTTATATCTATTATGCCCTCAAATGCCTACTCAAACCCATTCTCATTTTTTTTACTTTAAAGCAAAATTATTTGCAAGCATGATGTCTATCCTCAGGAGGTTTACGTATTTAGTATCTTAGATTATTCCCCTAAACCTTCCTATACTGAAAAAGTTACATCAAAATTTCACCACCTAACCACAGGTTTCCATGGTTTTACTTAATTAACATGTGATCTCTGTAAGATGTTGGAATGATAACTTTATGTGGCTAGGAAATGACTGAAGATTTCAGTCCTTTTGTGACTTTTCTGCTTCTTTGTCTCCTGGTCTGTCAGAAGCAGCCCCACAAGAAGCACTGGAGCTGGCCCTGCACTGAACAACAGTAACCTCAGCTGTGGACACAAATCTTTCCAGTCTAGCAGGAGCTTGAAGAGTTTTTAAACCTAAAAGACCAAGAACATATTAAAAACCACCTCAGGTAAGGTACGTTTCTGTGGCAAAAGCTGTGGTTCTGTGGACCCATAAAATTTCATCCATAGTATTGGAAAGATTCCGAAATGATTCAAGATAAACACACATTTGTACTCAAACAGCATTTATCTATCCCAGCACAAAGAAAATGACTTGTTTATTATTAGTTTTGCAGTAAGTTGTGTCTTTAAATTTTGCTTCTCCTCAAAGGTTGGTTTCAGAAACAAACGTAAGGATGAATTTCTGGACACTGAACATTTGCAGATGGGGTGATGGTCTAAATCAGTCTCTTGGACTATAAACTCTGACAGCACCCTTTTACACCCATTTCCCAGGTATTTACCAGTGATTTAGGTGGGGCTCTCATGTTAATGAGAGTTTCCTGTGTTAATGCAGAATCTGGAAGGGCAGGTGTCCAAAAAAACTCCTTTACTGGTTATTAAGAATTCTTCAAGGAGCTGATGGGATTATGGAGATTAAAGTCGACCACTCGCCCAGGGTTATCAAGAGTGCTGTCCCAGAGACAGAAAGGAGAGAAAAGACAGCCTGCCTTGGTACCGTTGCTCATCAGAAATGGTGTGTAAATGGTCTTCGAAGGGATAGCAATTATTGCTGAGAACAGATGAAATGAACTTCAAGATTTGATATTTAGTCAGTGGCGTTTTCCCTGTTGGAAGCTAACCAGTCAGCCAGGAAGTGTATACTGATTCTTTTTTGAGGATCATTTACAAAGGAGCTGGGAAAAGCCTTGAAATTAAGCATTTGCAAAGTTACTCCCTAAGAGAATCATCTGTAACTACAACTGATATTCTATAGTTTTAGACCGAACAAAGGCCAGGCCATGGCAAGAGAAGAGCTAGAATGATGGCAACTCCATGAATGGAGGTGAAAAGTGAACATGAGGAAGGGAAAAATACTACAAACAATCAGTGACTTCCAGGCTCCTCGTGGAAGAAAGGGACAAGGCAGGTGCCTGAAGACATGCTGCTTTGCTATCCAAATGCAGTCAGTAGACAGAACTGCGAATTCTTTTCATGTTCTGAAAACAAATCTAACTATATCTCTTTCATGCACTTCAGCCTGGGCTGCATAATGAGAAAAATGGACCTACATGAGACCACTTTAAACCACAGGAGAACAAGCACACATGTTACACTGGGTACAATGTGGTATATCCCTCCCCTGGTACTGGCCAAAGTCCCTGACATAATGGAAGCTATGATTTGCATTTATCCACTGGGACCATTCTTAACACATGGTGGGCACATCTATTTCAGCCACATGCTTTGGAAGTGATAAGAAGTGAAATGCTTTCCTGGTGACATGGCACACTCAGTTGTGTGTGTGGGTTCAGGGGGGAGATTATTCACAGAAAACACAGAGAGCACTGACAGAAGCTTTCCTTTCATGCGATCAGAGCCATAAAGTGTTCAGAGCAGTAAGAGTCCCTATGCTATGCTATGCTATGCTATGCTATGCTATGCTATGCTATGCTATGCTATGCTATGCTGTGCTATGCTATGCTATGCTATGCTATACTATACTATACTATAGTGACATGCTGTCACTATACTTTTAGATATAAAGTTAAGGATGAGAACATAGCCCTTTATATGGTTTTAATAAAATTGCCAGCATTTTAAAAGAAATAGAATAAGCTGGTTCTTCATCTTTTTAAATTACTTTTGATAAAAGATTTTAATTGAGATGAATTTTACATGAAACACATGAATATTCTAAATATATGTTCATGTAAATGCTTATGAAAATGGAAAAGTTATTAGACTAAAGGAACTCTATTATTGTATTATAAAAGTTGATAATCCAAGGTGAATTTCAGTAAATATAAAGTTGAACCCCAAATTATGTATTCCTGCCCCCTTTCCTTTTTGTCCTACTCCCTTAAAGAAATGTCCAGATGTCCAAATGTCCAGTAAAATTCTGCCTGTTATATCTTTGTTTTTTAAGATTGGGAGCTTAAAAAAAACCTTTTTTCTGTATGAGTTCTGGGTAGCCCTTGAAATAGCAAACACATTTTCCTCAGCATTTCACATGATTTGCTAATGTCTTCTTTACCATGAGTATTTCCCTCTTGAAAGTTTCTACTTCACTTCCAGACCCTCAAGCTGAAAGCTCTGTCCAACTCCTTGGAGCTCAGTAGCCATTAGCCTGTGCCTCTCCCTGGATCTAGATCTTGGTCTTTCTCGTTCTTTGAGGTGAGCTTTATTGGCTTTAGTCCTAGATAAACATATCTGGTCTTTGAGGTGGAAGATGACTGTGAGGACTTCCTCTATACAGCTGAATACCTGGGACTTCTTCCCCCCATCACCTTTCTGCATTACTTACGACCTGTAACATGCTCAGAGTTAAACATGGCTTTTGTCTTCTTAAAGAAAAAAAAGTGCATGTTGGGAGGACTTGAAGATATGGCCGCCCAAGCCTTACAGATATTTCCTTAAAAGATTGGACAGACATGCAAGATGAATGATTGGGCCTACCCTCATCTCCACGCTTGGGGCTGGGCTGCACTGCCTGGAGCACCTGCACGAAGGAACCGCAGGAAGTTGGCCCACTAGTGAAGCTTCTGTGTGAAATCCTGAAGTAAGCTTCATGGGGAAGCTAGCCTAAACAATTACTTGATCTAAGCAAAGAAACTCTTTAATTAATTACTTTTTTTTACTATGTGCCACCTCACATGATTATCAGTAGTATTTAAATGAATTTCAGCTATGCTCCATAAATGTATAATTTCATGTAAGCAAGCCCAGGGTACCATCTGATAGAGTAAATTTATTTTTAATAGAATCATAGAATCTTAAATGCTTAAAAGGATTTCAGAAACTGTCTGGCCCAATTAGCTATTATCCACTGAAGGATTCTGTCAATAGGCCTCTCAGGCTTGCTGAAAGAATGAAAGAGCAGATTTATTTCTCTGCTAAATCCAGAGAATGTAGTTATAAGTTTAAAGCATTAGACTCATAAGAGAAATAAAACTTTAGTAAAATTAGCCCTGGCTGGTATGGCTCAGTGTATTGAATGCCAGTCTGTGAACCAAAGAGTCACAGATTCAATTCCCAGTCAGGGCACATGCCTGGGCTGCGGGCCTGGTCCCCAGTAGGGGGCGCACAAGAGGCAGCCACATATTACCATTTCTCTTCCTCTCTTTCTTTACCTTCCCCTCTCTCTAAAAATAAATAAATAGATTCTTAAAAAACCTTTGGTAAAATTAATACTTCAGTCTTCTGAAGGAAAGTAATTAGAAGAATGTCACAAATGCATTTTTAACCCCTCGAGGAAAGGGTTGAAAAAAACGGCGCAAGTCACCTGCACAAGTACATATGCGATTATTCTGAGTCATAATGTGCAGTTAGTCTCAAGTACTTACTCCGCTCAGTAGTTGGAGACATAAAAGCATAACGCATTTTATTACTATTGGGATTTACAGGACATTTTTTATTTAATCTACTTTCCTCTATCTGAACAGAGAATTGAATGAAACCTGAAGGCCAGGGGGTGAGATAGAGAAAGGAAGTATGTGTGTGTGCATGCGTGTGCATGCGTGTGTGTGTGTGTGTGTTTTGGGTGAGCATCCAAAATTGTTATTTTGATTTGGATAAAAGTTGCCATTTTGATAAGAAGCTTTCAAATGGTGCATTAAATGAGGAATATGCCAGGGCATATATTGATGAGCATCTGGGCTTGAAAATTTCCAAGGTGCACCTTTTTCACCACTGGAGGAGGTTGCTGTGGACGTGCTAGACAAGTTTCAAACTGTTGGCTCTGCCAGTTCTGTGGAAAACAGATTTTTTTTGCTCTGGGGCTTTCAAATTACAATATGAAAGTTATTTAAAGCTTAGGAGTTTGTGTTACATTACACGCTGCATAAACATAATCATTGCTCCTAAATGTGAACATTAATGTACTCTGTAAAGGTACAATTATTACCGCTGGGACAGAAATCAACAAACTCCACCAAAGAAATTTCTTACAACTGCTATCATAAAGTCTATACATGTTATGGATTTCATTAACATTTTACTCCCTGAGGATTCCCAATTGCACAATAACAAAAGTTTTTAAAATTTTAAATACCACAGATAGGAACAGCATTTCACTCAAAACAGATGTGAGACCATCAGCCTTGGCTTTTTATTGGTCTGTGGACATGAGATGGTTTGGTAATCAATAGCTCTTAATGTGTTGTTGTTTAGATTACAGAACTGGAAACTTAATAGTATTTTTCCCATGAAAAGATAAGTTAATAAGCAATAGACAGACTTTTCAAACACAGTTCCTTACTCTTGATTATATTTGAAGTTTAAAAAAAAAATCTTTGATTTGCACACTTCAAAAAAAACCAAACAGACAAAGGTCAGTGACACACAATGTCCAGGTGTGGAGAGGCACATTTCAGTCTTGTTTTTCCTAAATCTTATCAATGATGACTTGTGATTTTTGTCCTTGGGTTTCCTTTTCTTAGTTTTATCCTTATCAGTGCATTTGGAGACCCAAGTGTGCAGTATTCTAAAATAACATCTGTATTTATTTAGCTAAAAATAGTTCACTTTTAAAGGCTAAAAATAGTGAACCTGAAGATAAATAAGCAAAGCAGTTTATGAGGCTATTTTTCTACATAAGGTAAACAGATGACTTTGTATTTTTGGAAAACAAAAGATCTACAGTTCTGTTCAAATATCTATGATAAGCAGTTGAAAAGGAACAAAAACCAGCCAAACAACCAGTTACTTTTAATCTCAAAATGCTAATTAAAATGACTATTTTAAAAATGACTTGACTAGGCTTTGCAGCATCTTCTACACCCCTGTTTCTCATTGGGGGTTGATTTTACCTCCAAGAGGACATTTGGCAACATCTGGAGACATTGTTGATTGTCACAGTGGAGACATGTGTCAGTGTGTGTGTGTGTGTGTCTGTGTTACTGACTTCTAGTGGGTGGAGGCTAGGGTACTACTAAACATCCCACAATGCACAGGACAGGCCCGCAACAAATAAGTGTAATTCAAAATGTCAGTGTTATCCAGGCTGAGGAACTCTGCTTCTGACATAGTCCAACCATTTGTTTAAGTTAAAGCTTCTACAGTGGGTGTTCAAATTAATAGACATCATTTACCAATAAACAACTAAGTACAACTATGCTGGGCTTTCAGTGTTCTTGCTTGGCCCTCAGGAAATCATCTTTTTTCAAAAAGGATCCAAATCCATTTGCACATATTGTTGCAGTTAAATAGTAGCAAAGAAGTGAGAGAAAGGGCACTAAGATACTAGTCCAGGTTCAGTCATTAACTAGCTACATGATCTTGCACATCACTGAACCTCTGAACATATGCAAAATAAGGAATTTATACAAAATGATGTTTGCATCTGTTGTTAGTCTTACTCTTACTCTACATATCCAAGAAAGAAAAAAATTCTTCTGGTGTGTAACTATGAATGTTGGCTACAAATATACACTAGCATAAAACATTAAGAAGCCCAAACTATAAGCAAAATGGAAATGTGCATGCTATGAAAATTAATTTGTTTTTCAGTGTAATTTTTCCTAAAATGTGGTTCTTTTAATATTGTCTTTTCAGTGATGCTTCATCATAAAAATCTGAGAGGCTTCTTTAAATGTCACACATTTTCTTTAGGATGGGTTGACATGAAATACCCTCATACTAATTAATAAAATCATTTGGCTGATTTACAAAACTGAATTAAGTGATCAATTCAGTTTTTGACCAAAATAGTTAAAAATCATCTTGATATTTTCTGTATGAGCAAACAACCAGTTATAAATGTCTAAATAATTCTGTTACATGTGCTTTGTTTTCCCCAAGTCATATCCTCCTTAAAGGAAAAAAAAACAACTCTGAATTTAATCCGTTCTTATATATATTTCCTTCTAATTACTTCCTGTAATATGAAAAGGCAAGGTACCAGAGAAAGCATTAGGAAAATCTCCCCAGGAGACAGCAACTGGGAACATGGGCCTCCTGGGTGGAAAGCCAGTCATAGAACAGAGACTTGTGATGCAGGAAGGGTAGGATGCGAAGCATTCATTTTATGTAGGAAACAGAAGTTAGTACAGACGAAGGGCAAGAGAACCAAAGGCTCACCTGGGGAATTTTTTTAAAGCAAATCATCTCTCTTCCAGATCAATGTTATAGCTAAATTAGCAAGTTAGTATCAGTTCCAACAAACAAGCAGCAGCACGCCGATGCATGAACACACACACACACACACACACACTCTCACACACATAGAGAACACCTGGGAAATAAACATTCAATTGAACAGCTGTATTTTCCCTAAATTTTCCAACACTATATAAATATTTTCTTTTTTTAATAATTACATAGTTTTCAAGTGTACAATTCCATAACACATCATCTGTATAACGTGTTGTGGATTTACCACCCCAAGTCAAGTCTCCTGTTACTATTTTTCCCCCGTTACCCTCTCCTACCTCCCCAAACCCCTTTTCCTTTAGCAATCATCATTCTCTTGTCTATGAGGTTCTTTTTTTTACACTTAATATCTTCACCTTTTTCACCCAGCCTTCCAACCCTCTCCCCTACCCTCCCAACATTATATTTTACACATATCATTCCCAATTTGGGTAACCCAGTGAACTATTTCTGTCAATTCTCTAGTTACACATGCATAAAGTATAATTTTATTGCAATTTCAGCAATTTACTAATGCTCTGAGTGAGATAAGGCATGCAGTACAGTATCTCATTTATAAGCACAGAGAGTTTATAATCAGGATAACCCGGCTCAATATACGTTCTGGATGAGTCAATTTAGCAGGTGAAACCAATTTTGAATACAGCATTACAGATTATAAACCTGATGGAAACTAACAATTATATGAAAATTCAAAAACTACCTCATAGGAGATATCCACTCTATACTTAACACATTAATATGAAAAAATGAAAGACTTGTCCAGAAAGTTCAGAAGAAAAAGTTATATATGAATCATATTAAAATAAATAACATTCTAAAGCTATAAGGTATATTACTTCAGTTTCTTCCTTCAATTTTAGGAGATAATTCACTTTAAGGATAAAAACAAGGGTCTGAAATAAATTCTTCTATTTGAATAAGCATCACTCAGTTCTCTGACCTAAAATTTGCTAAAAACATGTAATAATACTGTGTCAGAGGGAATACTTCCAAGAATTCATGAATTGTTTAATTCCATTTGACACTTAAAGGACATGGAGTGAGACCTTTCTTAGCTTCTGAAATCAAACCAATGCCTTCAAATTATCTTTTGTCTCCAATTTCAGAAAGTCGTAACTGATCATTTAATTTTGGAATCATGACAGAGCCACTTTAGAAGTTGCTGGTGGCAGCAACTCACAGCCCTGGATTGATGTGGGGGAACCCGTGAGTAGTCAACTTCAGAGGACCTCCTGCACTAATGGAGAGACCCTGGGCCTGGGGTTAGGAACCTGGCTGTGTGAATAACAGTCTCTTTTGTGACCTGTGAGGCCTGAAGACCTCCCATGGCTTTGTCGCTTTTGACCATATAGTTGGCATGAGAGTGTCTGCACAGCTTACTTCACATGATTGGCCTGAAGAGCTATGCAAATGCCAGCTGCACCCTGGGCCTGGTCAGACTGACCACAGTGGTGATTCCCAGCTGCTGTCTGCTGTCAGATGTCTCAGCGCCTCCTGCTTCCCTCCCCAGTCTGTGGGAGGAAGTCCACTTCAGTTGTATAAGACTGATTTTTCCCACCATGGGCATCTCTTCACCAAGTCAGGATTCTACAAATTGTTTAACCTCTCTGGGCCTAATGAAGATGCAAATAAAAATCTGTGGTCTACTTAATTTACACTCTAAGACTAAAATGGGATGTGTATGCAAAAATGCATTTAAAAAGGAAAAATGCTATTAAAAAACCCCCTAGGCTTTGTTATTAGAACAAAGACATGTTATGCATGTCTTCCTACCTTTTGTGACAGCATGGATGGAACTGGAGACTATTATGCTAAATGAAATAAGCCAGTCAGTGAAAGACAAATACCATATGAGCTCACTTCCATAAGAGGAATCTAATGAACAAAATAAACTAATGGGCAAAATTGAACCGGAGGCACAGAAATACAGAACAGACTGACAGCCAGCTGTAAGAGAGGAGTGGGGAGGTGGGAACTGATTGAAAGGAGGTAAAGGGATTAGTCAAAGAACATATATGAAGGACCCATGGGCATGGACAACAATGATGGGACTGATTATGGAATTGGGGAGACAAAAGGGGGAAAAGTGGGTCAACTGTAATAGCATAAACAATAAAGTATCTACCCCCCCAAAAAACATGTCTTACACTTAATTTGAAAATCCGCCAAACAACCTAAAGGCCTCGGATTTGACCAGTTCTGCATGTTGATCTTTAATGAGGGCACCCACTCTCTTTGACACTCAGTAGAGTGCCCAGAACTGAGTGTGTGTGTGTGTGTGTGTGTGCTGTGGGGGATGTGTTTTGATTCACATCAGCCCACCTCCTTATCACACTAAGGACTTTTGTTACTCGTGTCTGCTTTCAAAGGTTCTTCCATTGGAAAACATGGAAATATTATGCAAGAGAAATGCATAGGAGGCAAAAGGAAAGCAAGCTTCCTGACAAGGTTAGCACTAGTTAGCTCCTGTCTTCTGGAACTTTTCTTTTATCACACCTCAGAGTAAACATGTGCACTCAAACATGTAGTAGAGAGAGAAGGCACCTTTGGGTCAGGGACTGCTGTATTCTAACAACTACAGACTCATCTCAGGGGGCTCCTCCTTCTGTGTGATTAATCTGTAATGAGGCTGATTTACCAAACCAAGCAGGATGTGGTTTAGAAGTTAACTGCTTCCTGGTCTTCTGTAATAAGTGAAGGCATAAATCATCTAATAACATTTTTCCCCACAAAATACAATGCCCTCAAATTTGTAGAAGAGTAGAGTGCAGCTTGAATTGGTTTGTCGAGTAATTCTATATCTAAAGTCATTGGAGGGTATGGTAATGGATTAGTGCCTGGTGCCATTTTTGTTTCTTTGGATTAGCAAAACATATTCCACCCAGCCATGATGTCTCTTGCCTTTTTAATTCCTATCTCCTGGCATTTTAATCAGGGAAAAGTCACAGTTGTTTTGAGGAAAGTGCTCTCAAGAGCGTTAATTAAAGCTGGAAGGATAAATCTGTTTGTAGTGTGGAGAAACTATCATTAATAAAACACTGAAATAATTGATGAATTAAATTCTGCTTTGTGTGTTCACAGCTACATTTAGGATCTTTGAGAACATGTCTCCTAAACGGATAGGTTTGCTTATGCACTTATTTGCAGAGATGAAAAAACAAAACTAAGACTGTGTTTCTCCAAGATTCATAGCATTACAAATGGCTAGAGCTAAAACGGAGAAGGTAACATTACCTTAATTTTGTAGGAAAAGAAACTCAGTTTCAATAAGCTTAATGGCTTGGGCTCTAATGATGTGTTTGAAAATTAAAGATTTTTAATAGCACCACTGATAGCCTGAGTCTCCTCTTTGAATCCTTGAGTGTTCAACCAAAAACAAAAAAAAGAGAAGATTAAATGAATAATAAGATAAGCAGTTCTAGGACACAGAACAGAATGAATACTTTGAAAAAATGGGCAAAATTCATTGTGTGATTAAGTCTGCCATTGACGATTAAGAGGTTTCAGCCACTCAGGATAGGAAGGGGTCTTTGGAGCAGGATATGACCATGTGCAGACCTATGAGTCAAGACTTCCCTTCCTGCTCCTTCTCACTAAACCTTGCCTCTTGTTTTTAAGCTTGCTGGCAGACAACAGACCTCACAGGAAGCACCACTGTGAACATTCATATCGACGGTTAATGGTGCATTGTTTCTTTTGTGTCACTCAGTAATTTCCTAGAGAAAACAATGGGAACCGAAGACTGTTCCTGTCTTAGAGAAGTCAGTTTCCAATATTGCCTTATTAATTTAACACATGCAAGTGTTTGTCCTTGTTGCTACAGCAAATTGTTTGTGGGGTATATTCGATGCAAAATGAGAAAGAGCTCAAAAAGAAAACAGATGCCATCCACATACTGACGTGCACAGACACAGTAATGTCCATGAGCCACCACCCCTGCGATAGGGTGTGTGCCTCATGCCCGCAGTCCAATTATGCTGTACTTGGGTAATCTGTAAAGATCCATCCAATACAAAACAAGGAACTAACCACTTCCATGTAGTTTCTGAAAAGCTGGAAACACATGGCATTATTCATAATTATGTATTGGGTGGATGTTAGATGCTTCCAATTTGTACACAAATACAACAAGCATGTAAATGAGCCCCCTGAACTCCTGAAGGAGGAAAAGCTCATTTTATGTCAAGGTGAACAGATGTCAAGCTTCTCTGACATTCACCTTCTCGGGTGGTGAAGGAGCAAGGCCCCTGCATCCCAGGCTTAGAGGGAGTAAGCACCCAAGTTATGTTGGCATGTGCCTTCTCAGCGGGAGGAAAGTATAGTGGAAGGGAGTGATGCTTCACCAGATCCACCTGAATGCATAGGGACAGTAATGAATGATGAAGATGCAGCATGCTAACTAGTAAAGAAGCTGGTGCTGGAGTCCCACGGACCCTGCTTCCAAGCTTGGTCACTAATTGTGACCTAAGGCAGTTACTAATTTTTCCAAACCTCAGTGTTCCAATTTTTAAAATGAGGATCATTATGTCTTTTTTTTTGCAGATTGCTGGAGTAAATAAAATATGCCAAGTCTTCAGCAAGGTCTGGCCACATAGTAAGCACTCAATAAATGGTAACTATTCTATGAATGGCACAATTGTTAACTGCATCTACCTCTCTTCCCTCTACTACATGTCAAATGGCTGCTCTCGGATGGGTAATGTGGCTGTGGGATGTGCTTTGGCAACAAAATGTGGGTGGAAGTGCTCTTTCAGAAGGAACTCAAGAGCCAAAGTGTCCTGCCATGCTCTTTCTCCCTCTGTCTTGGTGACAGTCAGCGTTTCAGATGACAGCCGCTCCCTTGTGTGGGTCCTGGTGCGAGGAGATGTAGAGCAGCCCCTGGCTGACTACAGGTGGAAGGTAGCCTGAGCAAGAAACAAACCTTCCTGTTTGGTGACCTCATGTCTCCTGACCATGCTTTCATGGAAGAGACAGAACATTTGAGATTTTTTTCTTCTGGGGCGATCTCAAACTGTGTCTAAATCCTGAGAATGATGTAAATCCTGTCTTGTTGAAAAATGCTTTGCAAGAGCCCCTTTTATCTCTGTGTTTCTGCGGACTGGCCTCACATAGAAGAATTGCTGCAGGTGTAATTTCAGACCTTGCAAGACCACTGCCCCTAAATTACTGAGAGCTCTCCACATTACTGAGAATAGGACTACATTACCATACAAAGCACGCTTAGCATTGCAAAACGTAAGCTTTCCTCTAGAGGCACATCTGTCAATCACACAGAACTGCTTTCAGGGTTTGGGATGTGAAAAAACAAGTTACCAAGAAATATTTTGACATAGGCAAATTCACTTCATTTCTGACATAATCTAGAGCAGATTAAGCAAGCAGTCCGAAGGTAAAAATCTCATCTTTTCTCACCCTCTAGACATTTCTCAGCACTATCATTTAGAGGTTAGCATAAGTTCAGTTTCCTGTAATAGGCCATTTCACTTTAAGTGTATGCTAAACTAATATTGACCTTTCCAAAGTAAAACAAAATTTGGTATTTTGCTTTGAAAAGACTGAAGCAGCAATAAATGTGGAAAGTAGGAGATTAATCATCTTGGTTTTTTCTTGCCTAGAACTCTTTCTGGGAATTAGTCATTTATATATATTTAGCAATGACTGTAAGATAGGCAGGCTCTGCTTACTCTCCTCAAAAGGAAGCCTGGATCCTTCATCAAATAACTTTGTATAATTTGCCCACAGTTTAGCCCAGTCAGCTGATATGTGTGTTTCATTTGACAATGTGTGGAAAAGTCAAGAATGCATGCATCAGGCCTCGGGTGGGAGTATCCAGACATCAAGGTTGGGCGAGCTGAGGATTGGGAGTGGTGTTGGGATTAACTCCAGGGAAGAGTGAAGCGTGGAGGTATTGGTGCAGGGAGAAGAGTCTGTGGGGAATATAAGGGTCACGGCAGACAAGGGAATGCCAGAGCAAAGTGAGGAAAGCAAAAACAATTTCACGAATAAGAAAACATTTATATATGCATTTCATACATGGATGTATAAACATAATCCACAGAGACCAGTGCCCTCAAATAAACTGCCTCCTAGGCATGTGCTATACTGATCTATGTGGAAAAGTAAACCTCAATCCATTTCTTTTCTTCTTCTACAAGAATAAACAAATAAAAACTCTATACTTGGAAAGAATTATTTCATGCAAGTCTATAAGTAGATTTAATATATTTCATCAAGGAAATAAACATCTAGTGAAGTAGGAAGCATATTAATACAAAATGTGCAATTTTGGGGAAAAATTGGATCTTTCAGTATTAGCAAAATGAGACATCTGTGCTCGAATTCTGTAAAGAGCCATATGTCAGTATCTGAGGAGACATGTGGATTTTCAGGGATGTCACCTGGGCCTGCTTTGCTCTGATGGTATGCTATTGTGACATAATGATGCCACAGAGTCGCTCGTTGCCCATTGGCCTTCTTTCCTCATCTGAAGGCATTCGGCAGACATTGCTTTTTTTTCAACAGCCTTTTTAGATGACCCAAATCATATCCCACCCTGAATGTGTCTGGTCTCATGCAACATACTTGTATCCACTCTCGGAAGGAGTCTTCTCCAGGGGTCCACCCATTCTCTGGGTAGTTCAGGCGGGAGCGTTCTGAGGACCAGTTGGTGCTATACTGGGAAGAAGCTGTGATGTGGTCAGAATGAATCTCTCCTGATTCCATGCCCAGAGCTTCCATACACTTGAAATCTGAAGGGGGGAAAAATGGCCCAAAGTCATTAAAGCACAGGGCACCTATGCTTTTTTTTTTAATCTGGCAGACTAAAAAGTTCATATTCTATTCACACAAAGTTTTACAAAAGATGACAGCAAGGGACTTATTAAAACATAGCACTAATACATGTATTTTCATGGCAATAATTTTTATTTCTGTTTTGTTTGTTCCTTTATTTTGTTTTATAGAGTCCACATATAAGTGAAATCATATGGTGTTTGTCTTTCTCTATTTCACTTACAGTATAACATTCTCTAGATCTACCCATGCTGTCTCAAATGGCAAGATTTCATTCTTTTTTATGACTGAATAATATTCCATTGTATGAGGTCTGTCCAGAAGGTATCCAGCCATGCAATATGAAAAATAGAGACATTAACTGAAAAAGATCCAAGAAACATTTTACACATAGGACAATGATGCCTCAGTCCTCTTCAAAGTAGGTGCCTTGGGCCCTGGCTTGCATAGCTCAGTGGATTGAGTGAGGGCTGCAAACCAAAGGGTCACTGGTTCGATTCCCAGTCAGGCACATGCCTGGGTTGTGGGCCAGGTCCCCAGTGGGGACCGCATGAGGAGCAACCACACATTGATATTTCTCTCCCTTTCTTTATCCCTCCCTTCCCCTCTCTAAAAATAAATAAATAAAATATTTAAACAATGTAGGTACCTTGGGACCTCACACAGTTCTCCCAATTGCCATCAGCTCCCCTGTTGCATTTTCCTAAATTGCATCAACCATCTGGAATCTCATCCCTTTCAAAGGTGATTTTAGTTTTGGGAAAAGCCAGAAGTTGCAGGGTGCCAAATTGGGGTTGTAGAGGGACTGAGTTACCTGGGTGATTTGATGTTTTGCCAAAAACCTCTACAGAAGATGTGATGCATGAGTGGGTGCATTGTCATGATGAAGTGGCCAATCACCAGTTGCCCATAGGTGCAGCCTTTTGAATCACCTGAATAGTTTCCATGGAGGAATGTTCAAGCTTAATGAAAAACCTGATGCATATTCTTTGCTCTACTGGCTCAGTCATTTTGAATTCGAAGGCCACACAGTACACTTGCTCACTCAATGGTGTCCGCCACCCCCACTGACTAGTACAGTGAGGTTGTCATTGTTCATGCACTCACATTCCAGTCCTCTCTCCTTTGCTGCCAGGTTACACAGATGTCGCTCAAACTATTCTCATTAACAATGGCTGGACTTTTTCTGGGCAGACCTTGTACATATGTACCACCTAATCTTAATTCATTAGTCTATCAACGGACACTTTGGTTGATGATAATAATTATTTTAATGCAAGGCTATGAAGATCTCATAGCCATTAAATATTTTCCCAACTGGATCTAGGTTGACAGAAATACTATTAGAAATTTATTAGTAAATGAATGAAAATTCTGATTTATTTTCAAAGTTGAATGTATATAGGTGTCACATGGGCACACACCAAAAATTGTGTTTCAGTAAAATTTTACTATTGAATTATTTCCTCCAATATCTAATAAACATGAAAAGTCTCTATTTCCACTTATAATACTTACAGGGTGGATACAAGAATCACCTGTTCCTGAACCCTTTAGTTCTCATGTTGCCTGCCCCTGGCCTGGTCGTGATTTTTAATATCATTAGTTTATTTTATTAAAACACAAAAGTATGTACCAGAGGTAAACTGCAGTATCACATAGTTACACAGAACACAACAGTTTTGGAGCATAAAATAATAATGCTAACAACGATGACCATGTATTTCATTAGGTTTCGTCCACTCAGTGAAATGGTAAAATATGAAATTGACAAGACATATGACATTGGGAAGTAAATCATCAATTCTAGGAAAATGTGAATCAAAAGTACTAAAGTGAAAAAAGCTTCACAGATGAAATAAAAGATTCTCAACCAATCAAAAAATCTCAGTTAATCAAAATTTTTCATTTTTTGAATTTTCTATCACAGTAGTTAAGGTTTTTTAAAATATATTTTATCAATTATGCCATTACAGTTGTCCCATTTCCCCCCTTCATTCCCTTCCACCCTGCACACCCTCTCCCACCCACACTCCCCCCATTTAGTTCATGTCCATGTGTCATAAGTTCTTTAGCTTCTACATTTCCCACACTACTCTTGCCCTCTCCCTGTCTATTTTCTCCCCACCTTCTATACTACTTATTCTCTGTACCTCCTCCCCTGCCTCCTCCCACTACCCTGTTGCTAACCTTCCAGGTGATCTCCATTTCCGTGGCTTTGCTCCTGTTTTAGGTATCCACTTAGTCTGCTTTTGTTTTAGGTGTGGTTGCTAATAACTGTGAGCTTGCTGTCTTTTCACTGTTCATATTTTTTATCTTCTTTTTCTTAGATAAGTCTCTTTAACATTTCATATAATAAGGGCTTGGTGATGATGAACTCCTTGAACTTGACCTTATCTGAGAAGTGCTTTATTTGTCCTTACATTCTAAATGAAAGCTTTACTGGATATAGCAATCTTGGATGTAGGTCCTTGCCTTTCATGACTTGGAATACTTTTTTTCCAGCCCCTTCTTGCCTGTAAGGTTTCTTTTGTGAAATCAGCTGACAGTCTGATGGGAAGTCCTTTGTAGGTAACTGTCCCCTTATCTCTTGCTGCTTCTAGAATTCTCTCCTTCATTTTAATCTTGGCTAATGTAATTATGATGTGCCTTGGTGTGTTCTTCCTTGGGTCCACCTTCTTTGGGACTCTCTGAGCTTCCTGGACCTCCTGGAAGTCAATTTCCTTTGCCAGATTGGGGAAGTTCTCCTTTATTATTCATTCAAATAAGTTTTCCACTTGTTGCTCTTCCTTTTCCCCTTCTGGCACTCCTATAATTCGGATGTTGGAACATTTAAAGGTGTCCTGGAGGTTCCTAAGCCTCTCCTCATTTTTTTGAATTCTTGTTTTTTCATTCTTTTCTGATGGGATGTTTGTTTCTTCCTTCTGGTCCACTCCATTGATTTGAGTCCCAGTTTTCTTCCCATCATTATTGGTTCCCTGTGCATTTTCCTTCATTTCACTTATCAACACCTTTATTTGTTCATCTAATTTATGACCAAAATCAGCCAATTCTGTGAGTATCCTGATCACTAGTGTTTTGAACTGTGCATCTGATAAGTTGGCTATCTCTTGGTCACTTAAAAGTATTGGCTCTGGGGCTTTGAGCTGTTCTGTTTGCGTCATATTTGGTCAGGTGGTGCCTGTTACGTATGGGTGGTAGAGCCTTAGGTGTTTACCAGGGCGGGGCAACCTAGTCGCAGGGTTGTGATGCTGTCTGTGGAGGCGGGGTCAGAGGGAACAATAGCATCTGTTCAGCGCTCTCTCGGACTTGCATCCCCTCTGCTGCTTCCCACAAGCAAACTGGGCCCCCGTGGCGCTGGTTCCCAGGTGGGTAGGTCTATGCA